>CM069914.1:56420693-56494573 GCA_036172215.1 Camellia granthamiana | reverse complement strand
CACTTCTTTCTTAGAGTTAGACATTGACGCCTATTCTGGCAAGTAACTAAAATAGTCTAAAAATAAATTTAAAAAATTATTGTAAAAAAATCAACTCTCCTTTCTATTTTTTTTACACATATTTGCGTAAAAAATTAAAAAATTAATTAAAATAGTTACTTTTCAAAACAATCCCAAAAAAAGAGAGAATTACCTGCTAGTGGTAGTCAATTTTTTGTAATATATATATATATATTATGAATATTAATAATTAAAATTATAATTTTTTATTAATTTGTAATAATTTTTAAAAACCTACCCTGAAAGATAATTCTCCCCCCCCCCCCCCCAAAAATAAATAAATAAATAAATAAATAAGGGAGTAAATTATGCCAAAAGTCTCTAAATTTATTTATTTATATGTTTTCTCGATTAAGTCCCTACGCTATATTTTCATTTAATTTAGCCCCTTTAACTACTTTTTTTTAATTGGTTTAATGTAACCTTTATGTTATATTATGTCCATCTTTATTTGTTAAATACATTATAGTTGTATTTGAATTATAAATTTGAGTAAAGATTTAAAAAAAGAAAAAAAAATAAGTAAAATATAAATAAAAATAACATATTATGTATTTTTTTTTCCTCTCAAAAACAATGAGCAACAGGTCCTACATGTCAAGGAAGTTTTGCATGCGGATGATTTATTCTCTGAGAATGTCTGTTTGGTAAAATTTTGATAATTAGAAAGCAAAAGTTAAAAATAATCTTTCCTACCTTTTAAATAATTATTTTTTTAAACTTATTTAAACTACTTTTGCTTAATAAATTATAAGCAAAAATTATATTAAACAATTAAACATAAATTAAACTAAAATAAGCTATAGGAAAATGATTTGGAGCCCTAAAAAGAACCCCCCTAATCCCCCTAATTTCCTGTTTTGGCAACTGTTTCCTTTTCTTTTTTTTTTTCCTTACTTGATATGAAAATTAGGGGGATTAGGGGAAGGAAAATTAAGAGGATGTAGCAAGACCCTAAGCTATAATCAACTTCTTTTTTTTTTTTCCGTCTTTTTTAAAGCTGTAAATCAAGCAAATTGCCTTACATATGAAGCTTCATTCAATTGTCATGTCAAATATGATAACAATCTTGTCCTTAAAATTAAAGGGTGATTCTAGAATGCACACCTTTTCAAAAGAATTTGGATTTGTACCATATGTAACTTCACAAATGCCATGATAAAATCACTATCAATCATAACTTTAAAAAAAAATAATAATAAGTCAAAACAAAACATCTTTAATAACCAAACATCTTTTCAATCATAAGTAAAATAATAATCGCAATAAATTGTAACCAATATCACAATGAGTTAAAACTAAATCATAACTAAACATATAAAATTTGCCAAAGCATACAGAATTTGCCTAAATTAATCTCTGATCAACTATATATATGAGCCTTTCTCAATCATTCTCTTTCCTGCAGCACCTGAAAATTCTACTCTTGAACTTTAAACTTCAATTTGGTTCATTATAAGTATTGTGCTATCCAAAATTCAAAACAACTGTCCAAGAGCAATAAACAAGTCGACTAGTGAGTAATTTAAGTTTTGACTTAAAATGTTAAGAATTTTTAAAATATAATTAAATTTAACTTGCTTACCTTTCAAATCGAACTCAAACAAGCTTTAATTGCTTGAATCAAGAGCTGAACTTTAAGTAAATTAACTTTTTATAATGTATATAACTAAGCCAAGCTGAGTTGCAAGTTGTTAAAGTTAATTTAAAAACTTAAACTTTAAAATGTAAACTTGACTTATTTCCATAACGAGCTCAATAATGATGCGGCATATCTTAAATTTAAGAATTAATTCATTCCAAGAGCCTCATCTAATAGTGGAGAGAATAATTGAGACAGAAACAGAAGGCCTCGGAAAAATATATATATATATATATATATGAAAAATGAAAAATAGTGCGAGACAACAAGGCTCATTGGATGTTCCATTAATTGACATATTGTTTGAATAAAAAATCACAGTTCTCACTCCCTATCTCTACAGTATCACTCTTTTCAATTTCTTCCCAGATATGTGTATGTAAAGGTTAGCCCTTCATATGTACACTGAAAAAAAACAAATTCCTAGTACAACATGAAGATTGAATTCAAGCCTAAGCCTAATCAAAATGTTGTCTAAAACAATGAAGATCAGATAGACCTATTGTACAAGCCAAGTAACTTTTAAGTTATACCTACCAAGAAAAAGGTGTGCTCAAAGAAGCCGAAAATCAAGAAAAATGGACATTGTGAAAGAATTTGGTTATTGCCGTCTTGAGAAATTAATGTATGTTTATTTTTACCGGTCATTGAAGCTCTGCAGTTACAGACAGAGAAGGCTGTAGAAAACGAGGGGTATGAAGGCATTATCAAGTTGTGCAGTGTAGGCCTCCAACAAACCACTAACGATCACAGCTATGAGAAGAGAGAACCAGTGCTGCACATAGTGTCATCAAAGACATTAGGAACGGTATTATCATTCACAAGGTGAAAATCAAATTTTGCAGATAAGCTACTTCCAAATTAAGGCACAAGAAGTGGAAGTGATTCAATCACTATAAGAAATGGGGCAAGGAAATGACACAAATAATACAAATCCACATTCCCGTAAGTACAAAACAGTAACGACTCGACCGTGGATCCAATTTCATAGTAAGTGGGGGTTTGCAAGGGGGCTTGCCCGATGAAGGAGGGGTTTGGGGGGGCTAGCCTCCCAACCCGAATTTCGGAGAAGAGTATTTATGATATTTATGCACTTGTGACCTATTACCCTAATTTCTATGTATATATAGTTGAGGGGAGGCGGCTATCTTATGTAATCTCTTGTAACCTTTCAGATCACAATAAAAACCGTAGCAGCCATGCATGTAGCCCTAGTTTCAGGTGAACCACGTAAATCTTGTGTTCTTCATGTGTGCATCTGATTTATCTTGCTTGTGCGCTTGTTCATTTCATGTTTCACCAATCCAGATTCCTAACAATGCTAATAACTGGAACGCTTAAAAATGTGTGTCCAAGCATGCATGCCTATGTGCAGGTGTCTATTTAGTTTTTTGTGCATGTATGTGTATGAGAGAGAGAGAGAGACCTGAGTAAAAATATATCCTGTTGTTGCTAGAAGTGGAAGGAGAACTGAGCAAGCTGCCAGGACCGATGTGATGCCAGCTGCAGTACCTTCGACAGTTTTCTCTATCAAATAAAAAAGTGAACACACGTTAAAGAGGCTAAACAACAACAAAAAACTAGCAGGAGAAACCATACTTACTGCCTGTTTTGCTCCACCTGAGGACACCATACTTATGGCCAACCATTGATGCCTAGACATAAAAGCCAAACCGATCTGGTTAATACACAAAAATAACCAGATGTTTCTCAAGTGAAAGAAGTAATGTCGTGTTTGGATCTTGAATTTGGGAGGGAAGCAAGTGAAATAGAAACTTCTTTTTTCTTCATTCCTTGAATGAAATAGAAACTAATTCCTTATTTTTTCTTTTCCCTCCACAAATCCAAGATCCAAACACAACATCAAAGCACATCCTACACCATCTTACCTTAATTAATAGGTTCTTTTATTTATCTTTTTCATTTCATTTCATTTTATTTTATTTTGCCCGCGGGGGGGGGGGGGGGGGGGGGGCGGGAATTTGGAGTGAAGAATATTAAGTCAATAACCAAATGGTGTAATTGGTAGAAACTAGACAGGACAACTTTGTTTCAAATAGAATTTCATAGATTTACAAATTCTGAACTATTTTTAGCTAAATTAAATTCATATCTTGCGTAAATTTGGAAATATTCTGAACATACACAAACGAGAAAACTCACTTAAGATTGCAATTTCACCAAAATGTGAACATAATAGTACATAGAAACTAGAAAACACACCATTGTATCTCCAATTCCAAGGCTCAAAATTCCAGCAAAAGGGGCAAGAGGTCGATCATTGAACCCAGAAGACATCCAGATAGGAAGTGCACAGCCCAATAAGAGTGAAAAATGGCTGAAAAATGAAAAACACATCAAATTAGGAATTAATTATTATTCACAAGGAAAATATGCTACATCTTCTATGCAATATGATGAAAACATGTCATACCTGACAATAAGAAGATCTGAGTCACGGTGGTCTGTAAACGCATTCATAAACTGATGTACGAGTGGCCCCAAAGGCTGAATTCTCCATACCTGTCTACAAAAGTTATGGTTATGCAAGCTTTATCAAAATCATCACAACGTTTTTAAGCATCTAAAACAAACTAAGACCCAGCTTGCAATAAGAACAATTGGAGTGTTGCAATGAGTCACTTTTGGGAGATAAATGCAAAACAGCTTTCACAAATCTGTCAAAACAAGTTGGTATAAACTTTTTAGATTAACTTATGGATGGATGACGAAATGATATCCCCCATAATTTGGATTTCTATAAAAGAAATGAATTAAAAATAAATAAAAGCAATGAATCTTGTGTCATGATAGGCAATTTACAAGTCACAATATCTGAAAGCATTTTCATTCATTTTCTGCAAGATTTGCAGTATATCCCCCAATATCCATGGAAGCATGGTTAGCTTGTTAATTATGTCCTGGGTATCATTTTCAATGGTTTCAAACAAGCATTTGATATACCATATGCAAAGTAAACATGTAAAATTACAAAGTGCTCCTGAAGTTTAACAATTTCCAATGTTCCACAAAATTTGCCCACACTTTCCCCTTTTATTTATTTTTATTTTATTTTCTTACAATGCATAAATACTTTAATTTCATGTGCAATAAGTTCTGTAGACTGCAGTGTCGACATTTGAACCCAAGAATATTAGACATGAGCAAAGGCAATGACTTTCAGCACCGTCATTTTTCTAGTATATAGCAAAGAAAAAATCAAGAACAATAGTACGTGCAAATTCAATGAACTTACTCGAACAATTTCCAAGACCAAGAATACCGCCAAAGCTGCACCAAATGCCAGATCAAGAAACTTCGGCTGGAAACAAAAATGAAGTCCACATAACTTCAAAAACTACTTGGAGAACTAACTAAATTAAAAAGAAAGGATACAGAGAAGATTATTGTGTGAATCCCAAATCACCTGGAAGATAAGAGCAGGCAGAAACATTAAAACAGCCATCAGATGGTAGTATTTTCGAAGAAGAATCCTCTCAATCTTACTATTCTTTGAAATGTTGTAAAACCGTTGGACGGACACACATATAAGAGCCACCCAGTAGATACACAATGAAAGCCTCTTATGCGGTTCCGAGAAAACAAAATTAATCACCCTGGAAAAAATTAAAAACAATAAGACGCAACATATATATGTTTTTCAAACCAAACAACTTCATATACTGGATGGCTACAAACAAACTAGAATTCTTACCCACAATATTGTAATGGAACTGGTTTATAATGATAGAAGGCTAACCATTACAAGTGTAAATGAATAATTACATGGCAACCAACCAAACTCAGGCCTGACCTGAGCCTAAACTTTATCCTGACTTGGCATGCCTAAGACGTACCCAAGCTTAAACCAATGAACTCGGATTAGGCATTTTTTGCACGAATAAACCCAAAAAAAAATAATAATAATTATTATTATTATGAAATGAGAGAAATTCATTCAAGCAGAGGTTTTCGTTATTCACATGACTTGTTAAGCATATCAACAGGTCTAACCACCATTTTCCTATGTATATATAAAGAGCAAAAACAGAGCCTAGTTGACTCGTGCCAGTTGGTTTCAAAACAACATATAATATAATAATTTCTCTCTATTCTAATAACAAAGTGGACCATTTAGGGGGGGAAACTCAAACCCTTTCTACCTTCACGACAAGTATCGTGATGAAGTCAAAATGGAGCTAAAGTATGTGGCATTATTAACATGGAAATATATTACAATAGCATGGGAAAATATTGAACAAAGGATGCACATATAGTCTCAAAATATATTATAAAGTACATCATACCATAACAAAGGATGTACGTGAAAATCTTGAACGAGCTGCATCCATATTGGACCAACTCCAAACAAGATAAATGCCAGAGAAGCATAGAAAATAACAGATTTTCCAATCTCATGGTATGCCCTTGCTTTGGAGTATGCTGAAGTTGTAAACCATTCCCAAATGTGGAGAACAAATTTAAAGAACGTTGGAAAAAGAAGAAGGCCAACCACCATGCCCTGCAGGAAAGGGGAGAAAACTTTAGGATCCAGCTGCTTCCTTTTTTTCGTGTTTTTTTTTTTTTTTTTTCCCTCACCTGGGAACAATCATACCTGAATAATGATGCTTATCTCACTTCTTTTGATTCCATATTGTACATATATCAACTCTGATGGTACCAAGTATCCATGAATCTGCTCAAAAATTGTTGCTTGTAAGAACTATCAAGCATTTCAAAGAAACTAACCATTTTTTATTTTTAGTGATTTTTTAAGAACTAACCTTTGCAAAGGTAAGTGCAAACATGTCCCCAAAATAGATAACAAGGCCAGAAGTCACCAAAAGGGCCTCCCCTAAGAAGAGAGAAAATACAAAAAATTACCAAGCAGAGTACAAGAAAATCTTAATTAACTAACCAAATAACAATAGTAAGCCCTCAAAAATAGAAGAAAGGCAACTGATGAAATAGCATTATCATTCTCACAGGAAAATTAAACTTGAGCACTAATGGCTGGAACAGAGTAAGATTGGGAAACTTGAAAAGAAACAATATACATTCTGAAACAGGAAACAGAAATTCAAGTGGACAATGATGTTCCAGAGTACCGCTGTTTTACAATGTTTTAGATGATTACAAAAATCTACTTTAATTTAGGACTTCTAGTGAAGAAAACCAGTTAGTCTAACAAGATACTGAGCACCCAACCTCAACATGACTACACAATCAATCAGTGCCATTTATGATGCCATACTCTCTTAAAGGAATAAAAATCACTGAACCATTAACCTACCATATTGACTCAATAAATCTCTTGGAAAACACTCATTATAATCTCCCAAATGTAAAAAAAACAATCGTCAAAAATTGACACAACTCCCACTTAAAATTAGAGAAGTATCTGAAAAATAAAATTACATTAGAAACAAATTGAACAATTCAATTAAATCATTTCACATTGGTCTAAGTTTTTCATGATTACTCAATGATATTAGGATGGAATCTGTAGCCTGAAAGCACCAACCTATGTTTGTCCATTCATACTTGAAAATTTGAATATTTTATTTCACAGTATTTATTATAGTGCACGTGCACTTGTTGCTCAAAGTTTATGATCAGCAGATTCTTATCATAAGCAATATAAATCCCTTCCAGGCTTCCAAATCAAATAATAAGTGAAAAAATGTAAGTACAAGGTTGGCCATCCTTCATGATACAAACTACTGGGCTGCTGAGAGAAACAAGCCATGAGATTGCCATAACTAAGCTGAGATGGATTGCTGGTGAAAAAAATAGGTAATGAGCAAATATGGGAGAAAGCTGGCTGAATCAACTTGACCCTACGACAATATGGTTCCATCTTTGATCGACTATACCTTGCTTGGCTCAAAAAACAAAATCTCAATTGTGCTCAATTCCACATTCACAATCAAATATATTGGATCACACAAAGTTGAGGGGCAAAAAAGGGAATCCTGTAGCTGAATCCACAAAGTGACGATCGGAGCTTGATAGGTCAACTGAGACTTAACCAATACTCTTTCAAATAGAATTTGAGAGACAGAAATTATACATATTATATATGTGAGTTGTTAGATGAGGCAAAACAGGATTACACAAAGAAACAACCATTTGAACAAGGGAAAAGCATAATTTTCGCGAGCAAAAGCCTAACAGGCACAGGCTTATAATTTTCTACCTAAAATTAGATGGTTACCATATACACAGGGCCATGGAACAACAGTGTTTAAGAGCAGAAATAGAAGGTAAGTCAATCTTTTGTCTAATACACAACATCAAAATTCATGCGTTGTAAAAGCTTGCAAATGTTTTAAATGTTATCCATGCATAATCGTATTATATTTCTTTTTGTCTACCAACAAACAGTTAACTGCAGTCACTCAACAAATGAAGATTATAGAGTAGTATAACATACCAATGGAGGCACAAAATGGGAAAGTTTGAACCACATGCTGAATTAATTTCACAGCAGCAAAGCCCTCGCATAGCACCCACAATAACTTTAATGCTGTGAACCAGCCTGTAAAAATAGTATTAACATATGAGTGATGTTTAAACAGATAGTTAAAACTCCATATAACAAACTACATAAATTTTAAAGTTGGAACAGAATCAAAAGATTACCAAAATGAGATTTTGTAGCAAAAAACACACAACAGACTGCTGTATAAAAGGCTAGGCAACTTAAGCTAAACTTCACACCCCAGCCACTACGAGCAGAAATGGGATCTGTATTGCTGGGTGACTGCCAAAGAATGAAGCCAAGGAAACCAAGCACACTGAAGCAGCAGGCAAATGTTGCCCAATATTGCAGCTGCAGATATTCAAACTCTGTAGAAGGAAAAAAAATGAATGGAACTGCCAAACACGAAAAAAAAGAAAAGAAAAAGGATAATAGAATAAAGTACATAAAATATCTGAAAAGGAAAAGAAATTAACAATAAATAAATTGATGCACAACCATTTTAATAGAGAGATAATAGCCAAAATAATCCAAATATGCTCAATTATGAGAACATGAATGATCTACTGTAACCATTTTTATTTGATACTTAATTATGCAATAATATGCAGGAAGTATTATACTTCATTGTGAAGTGATTATAAATATTTAAGGAAATTACCAAAAAAAATCCCAAGGTTTGAACCTTGTAACAAAATAAATCTTGAGTTTGTAATTTTGTTAATGTAAACCCTAGACTTTTAATTTGTTCTCAATCTAAACCATTTAACTATTTCCGTTAAGTAAAATCGATAGAAAAATGGGAATTGTGGTTTTTAAACCAAATGAAAAATGACATTTTAAACATTTGATGCATATCCATCCACATTGAGTATAATGACTAAAATCCTCTTTTTCCGTCGATTTTACTTAACGAAAATAGGGGAATGGTTTATATTGAAAACAAATCAAAAGATTAAGGTTTAAATTAACAAAATTGAAAAACTCATGATTTATTTTGTTACAAGGCTAATTGTCCCTAAATATTTTGGCATTATTAGCTCTTTAATGACAATCCATAAGTCTGTCATTAGCTTAACCCTTAACTAAATTAACTAAAGTATTGTACCTTGCTACAACTCTACATACACATATCAAAGTGAATTTTGAAATACACAAAATTTGAAGATTTTATACTAGCAACAGCAGCTTTCAATTTGATTTTAAGCACACTAAACGTACCTTGATTTCCAAGTTGATGAAACGACAGAGCTCTCGATAGCTGTATCAACCTCGAGAGCATAAGACCGGGCAGCGTAACCGCCCCAAGTAGAATCCCTGATGAAGCCCCTCTCCTAAACAAAAATTATATCACATCAAACAAACACACAATCCAATCTTAACCACAACGAATTCCCCAAAAAAAAAAAAAAAAAAATCAGATAAACCCTAAGATATAGAATTAAATTGAAGGGGGGGATTGTACCTGGTC
This sequence comes from Camellia granthamiana, assembly GCA_036172215.1. Taxonomy (NCBI): domain Eukaryota; kingdom Viridiplantae; phylum Streptophyta; class Magnoliopsida; order Ericales; family Theaceae; genus Camellia; species Camellia granthamiana. The sequence goes on along the minus strand of CM069914.1, from coordinate 56,484,916 downwards.
TTGAATCGGGAGAGGGAATTGGAGGAGGATTCGGAGAAGATCTCGATGGAGAGGGAGAAGAGGGTAAGGAGAGAGAGGGAGAGGGATTCGGAGAGGAGAGAGAGAGGAGCGGCGAAGAGGAGAGGAGCGATGAAGAGCACAACCACGGCTCTCTCGCCGTTGAACACCGATGAAGAAGCCATAGTTGTTGCCATTTTTTGTTTTTTTTTTTTTTTTTTGACTTTGCAACCAACGAATATTGTTTGAATTGAAAGAAGAACAATTCAGACTAGCAAAACAAGAAGAAGGTACACAGAGGAAGGTGACGAGGGGTGTTTTGGGAAGTTGATAAAAAATTAATTTTTGATTTTTTATTAAGTTTTTTTAAATTTTTTTGAAAAGTAATTTGAAAAGTTGATGAAAAATTAATTTTTGATTTTTTAAGTTAATATTTGTTTATTATGTCAAATTAAAGTAAAATGACCAAAATATCTTTGTCAAATTTTGAAATTTTACTATTTTATTCATATGGGTGTGTTTTAACAATTTTTTGGAAATGATGGAGGGTATTTACGTAATTTGACAGGGCGGCGTTTTTATCACTTTCCAAATGCATTTCTTGCGCTTTCGGCTGGCTCAGCGTTTTCATCAACAAAAACGTTGCCTTTTACTACTCTTTCCAAAACGGCAGAGAGAGACATAGAGGTGGGTTTGGCGCGCACCGGACAGACGGTGGTGGTGTACTGTACCTAATTCTATGAGCAGTTATGGTTCCATACGGTTTGTCCAATTGGCAAAAACAGTGCGTGCCTAGAGGGTGCGTGGTTTTCGATGTGATGACGTGGAGCTAAACTAGAACTTTTGCATTGCAGCAGATTCCTACCCATCTTCCAGCCTTGTTTTTTGGGTGAATACATCTTCCAGCCTTCATCCTCGCAATCTCACAAAGAATAAAGATTGAGACATCTTAAAATAAAATTTTAAGAAAAATTTGAATGATGCGGTAAGAAATAAACTCTACATATGATGTGATGTATATATTTATAATTTTTTTTTATCAAATCACTAATGTTCTTTTCAAAATTTTAAGATTAAAATTCTTTGGACAAATTACAAACACCCTCTTGAGGTTTAGTGAAAATATAGATTCTTCTTGAGGTTTGAAAAATTACAAATTGTCCCTTGAGAGTCAAATTTTCATAATAAATTAGGAGAAATTATGAGGGAATCTATATGAAAATAAAAACTTCAAAGGGTAATTTATTATGAAAATATAAATCTCAGGGGCAAGATGTAATTTCTCAAATCTCAAAAAAAAAATTATGCTTTTACCAAATCTGGAAGGAGATGTTTGTAATTTGCCCAAATTCTTTACCATTATTGGGCTTGTTTGGTTTGTTTTTGGGAGAGTTGTTTTTGAAAAAAATTTGAGAGAGTTGTTTTAGAAATTTTTTTGGTTTGTTTAGTTATATATTTTGACAGAGAAATTTTTTGTGAGAGTTTGGGATGATTTGATATTTTATAAGAAGGGCAAATTACACAAATAGTCCCTATAGTTTGGGGCTTGTGTCACTTTAGTCCCTGATTTTTCAATTGTGACACATTTGACCCTGAATTTTGAATATTGTTCCAAATAAGGACAATTGAATATATAATTAGATTTTTCAAGGGTAAAATTGTCAATTTGATAAAATATAAACTAATTTGACAAAAATAAATGTCAAACAAATATTTTTGAACTTTTAAAAATTATTTCTACCTACTAAAAATAAAATTATGTAAAATTGATAAATCTTTTAGACATTTATTATTTTTTTTACCAAATTAATTTTTATTATGTGTTTGGATGATGATCATGTAAAATTAATTTTAAAAAATTAATCATGTAATTTTTATTAATTTTACATAATTTTAACATTGATGGATAAAAATAATTTTAAAAAAATTAAAAATATTTTTTTGACATTTATTTTTGTCAAATTAGTTTATATTTTATCAAATTGACGATTTTACCCTTGAAAAATCTAATAATATTTTCAATTGTCCTTATTTGGAACAAGATTCAAAATTCAGGGTCAAATGTGTTACAATTGAAAAGTCAGGGACCAAAGTGACACAAGTCCCAAACTATAGGGACTATTAGTGTAATTAACCCTTATAAGAATTGAGTAGATATGTGTATGAGAGAAAAAGTGATTGAGAAAGAGAGAGGAGAGAGAAAAGTGATTGATTGATGTGTAGGAGAGACAAAGTGATTTTGAAAATTTTTTTGAGAAAAACTCAAACCAAACAATTTTTAAAATTTTTTTTTCTAAAATTTATCTCCGAAACTCAAACCAAACAAGCCCATTGTTTCACAAATATCAATCCTGATTTCACCATGTTTTGCTGAACCACCCACCCCCTAAATTCACCTACCCACCCTACCCTACCCCACCAATTACCAAACACACAAAAAAATGATTAAGTAATAAAAAAATTGACTGGTGATAAAAAAAAATAATGGGTAAACACTGTCTAAATTTTGATTAAAATATTACATTTTGCGTTTTGTGATTTTTAATTTAATAACAAATTGTTTTTTTATTAATAAATTATAAAGTTAATTAAAAAAATTTAATAATACTATAAATATGTTTCAATTAATAATTTAGATAATTTTATTATTATATAGGAGAGTAATTATGAATTTTATTTTTTTAGTTAATTCTGTTAAAAAAATTTAACAATAAAGTATTTGTAATTTTTTAAATTATAGAACACAATTTATACTTTAGGCAAATCTCAATAAGTGTATTTATAATTTACCAAAAATAATTGTATGAGCAGTTAAGAGACGCAAGAGATGTAAATGGATAAATTACACTGACACCCCCTGAAGTTTTAATTAATGGAAAATGCTCCGTAACTCGAGAAAGTGAGGCTCGAATGACCCGAATAGTACAGAAAATATTATTTTACCGGTAAGATAATCAAAAAACATCCTAAAACGACGTCGTTTTGGGATTTCGAGCCACGGAAAATTCGAGCTACGAATCGGAACCGTTAATTAATATAGATCTCTCTTCATGTTTGAAAATTTGTGCTTATCTCCTGTCAGATTAAAATGAATATTTGTTTCTTAGTCTTTATACATATTAAATAATAAAATAATATTAATATTTTTGTTCATGTCATTTTAAGAGAGATAAAAATCATCTTTTTTTGTTTAACTCACACAAAAAATTGAAATTTTTTGTTTTTGGTGTTTTTTTATTTTTATTGAATTTTATTAATATTTTAACCAAATTATTTATTTTTTAAATACACCTAATCTAGATATACTTAAGAAATATAATATTTTGTAATTTTTTTAAATTCATCAAATACAAATATAAAAATTCAGTAATACTGTAATAAATGTGAGTGAATAGACGAGAAAGCAAAATAATGGTGAAAATAAAAATGAAAAATTCTATTCATATATAAAAATTTATTCAAAAAATATCATAAAAATATTATGATAGTGATGTAAATATAAATCATATTTATATGTGTTTTATTTTAAAGTGAAAGATCACCATTAAGTTATATCATTGTGTTTGAAATTTTATATAAAATTTATATTTGTATATTATCACTCAATAAAAATATGTTTAGATAGAATTTAATAATGAAAAGTTATAGAATATACTCAGGATGATAGAAAGAAGAAATGATAGGAAAAATAGCAAAATGATAATTTAAAAAAATTTAGGATATGACATCAGCAATTCAGAAGTCAATTTGTAATGAAATTACAAATTTCATAAAGAAAAATGTAATTTTTTAAACGTGAAAGAAGAATCTGTATTAAGTAGAAACCTCAAGGATGTCAGTGTAATTTACCCAATGTCAATTGTATAAGAGTATTGGTTAAAAGTTCTAAAATCAGAACTCTAACTTTAGCTCCAGTGAGATGACATGAAAAAAAATATAAACAATAAAATAAAATATAAACAAATAAATATAAATATCATATCACATAGTCCCACTATTAACCTCTAAAATTAGCACTCTCAATTATTTTTGATTATTTAGTGAGATGGGAAGTAATCGGCCATTTAGCTCCACCTGGACTTCCAATGCCGTCAAACCGCGTAATGGATCGGAGGAACTTTAGGTCCGACTAAGAACTCGGTTGGAAAGTAATTTTTTTAAGTTTAAAAGTTAAAAAATTATTAAAAAATTTAAAAAATTAATAACTTATATCAAAAAGTAAAAAAAAAAAAAAAAATTCTACTTTTTGTATATTTTTTGTAAAAAATTTAAAAAATATCCCAAACATATTCACTGTGTTTGGTTTGAGTTTTTTGAATTAAGTTTTTTAAAAACTTAGTTTTTTTATTTTCGTATTTTTTTGTTTTTAGTGAATATTTTTAAAATTTTAAACAATTTTTTTACTTTTTTAGATGTACCTTATTTAGATGTATCTAAAAAATAAAAAATTTGTGAAAAAATATTTTAAAAAATTAATAAATACGTAAAAATACAAAAAAATGTATTGAATTCTTGTTTTTTTTTATATTTTTGGTATTTAGTGAATTTTTAAAAGATTTTTTTTACAATTTTTTTACTTTTTATGTGTATTTATGTTAGGTGTGCCTAAAAAGCAAAAAAATTGCTTAAAATATTTAAAAAATTCAATAAAAATAAAAAAACACCAAAAATAAGAAAGTAGAATTTTTTGAAAAGTGTTTTTAAGCAAGCTGATTAATTTTTTTACATCATATTTTAGCTAAAAAATGAAAAAATTACTAAAAAAAACATATTTCCAAACGAGGACTAAAAATTTCACTTCTAATATAGTATATTAATTTAATTGGCATTTTTCATATTGTTTTTTGAGGCCCTATCAGGCCATGTTTGGGGTTTAATTTTATTGACTAAAATAATTAATACAAAAATTAAAATAGTCAATAAAATAAAATATTACATCTTACATATCAATCAATTATTTTTTTTCTCACAACTATTCAACTACCAAAAAAAAATAAAAAATTCACAAATCATTCTTTTTTTTCTTTTTTTTTTTTGAACACAACAAATCATTCCAAACATAACTTTTTTTATCTCATAAAATAGTCAAAAAGTCAACAAAAAAAATAAAAATAACCAAATTCCAAGTTGTCAAAATATTTGTGTAAAAAAGTTATTTTCATAAATGTGTAGTAAAGTTCAAGTAAAAGAAATGAAAATTTATTCACTGTGGTGTTTTGAGAAGTTGGTAAAAAATTGATCTTTTAGTTTTTTTTGTAATTTTTTGGCTTGTTTATGTTAAAAAAGTTGGTTTTTTTGTGACTTTTTTGTTGCTTTTTTGTGTAAAAAAGCTAAAAAACAAAAAAAAAAATTGACTTTTTACAGCCTTCCCAAAACATCTAATCTTAACACGTTTAAAAAGTATAATTGTTTGAGAAGTTGACTATTTTTATTGACTATTTAACTTTTTGACCATTTTAACCTAGTTAAAGAAATTGTGTTTGGGAAGTTGTTTAACTTTCTTTTTTTTTGTAGTTGATTTAATGATTGTGAAAAAAAAAGTAAAATAATTATGGATTGGATATGACATTTTTATCTTATTAACTATTTTAACATATTTTATCTTTTAGGTGACTATTTTAGCTCAACACTCTTCTCAAATTTGTGAGAACAAAAAACTTACAAAAATTTACTAAATACAAAAAATACCAAATTTCAATACATTTTCATATTTTGTTATATTCAATAATTTTTTTTTAAAAAAAATTGTACAATTGTTTTAAATTTTATGTATATTAAGATTAAGTAGATTTAAAAATTTAGCAATACTACCCTCAAAAAACACAATCTCACAACCTTTACTCACCTATGATTGGTCTAGGAAGAAAAGAAAAAAAACAAAAATAAAAAAATAAAAACACATGATTGGTCCACATCATTTTGGAGGTCATGGAGATCCCCAACTTTGGAAGTCCCAAACATTTTCCTTAAAAATTTTAAAAAAAAATTGATTGAAAATTTTAAAAAAATAATTAAAAATATATATATGAATTCAAAACTCATAAAACTGTTTTTAAAAACTCAAAACCAAATAGAATGATTATTTTTCATGTATATTTGTTTGTTAAGAAAAAAAATTGTTTTATTTGTAAAATTTTATAATTTTTATGGGACATGTTTTGAGGAAAAAAATGCTCTTAATCAAAAGTTACAGATCTGGGCATTCGTAACTTTATTGCTGAGGATCTTAATGTGTGATGAAGTAAAAATCAGGGTTTGAGCTCATGAAACGTGTCCCTTTTAGTTATAATATAACTTCACTAACAAATTATTATCCTAAAATCTTAGCCAAAAAAAATATTTATTGCTAATTGAATATGAAAAAAATTATACGAAAGTGAATTTTCAAATATTATTCATTTTGTTTAATTATATTAATTATTTATAATAAAAAATTAAATTAATCTAATAATCATAACTCGTGATTTTATTAGATTTATCTAAAAAATGGACATATTTTATAAAATTAAACAAATATTATTCAAATATGTGACATTATAGATGGATATAATTTTTTTCAAACAAAAATAAAATAACGTACGGAGCTTCTTTTTTTTTCCTGCTTATGGAGCTAAAAGCAAAAAAAAAATTAATATTTTTATTTGCAACTTATAAGACAAAAATAACTTAAATAAATAAATAAAAACATAATATTGGAAAGCAAGAAGGTACTTTTAGCTTTTAATTTCTTATTATCGATTTTTAACTTACTAGAAAGCTGCACCAAACAAGCAGGTTTACCGCAATGCTAACATCAACTTGTAGAAAACTATAAATGCCCAAATTAGACAGTAAATCCGTGTTCTCTGAGAAAATATTCAATGCTACTGAAGCAAGTCTAGGCAGTGCTGCAAATGAATAGTTATTGATTTAAATCATGAGATTCACTATTTTTGTGTAAGAATTTTAGGAGACAAAGTGTTAACTGTGAATCTTAAAATGAAATAGAACATTGAGCATTGAATAATTTCTCCTGTTCTCCACCCTAAGAAAACCTCATGAGCTTTTACAAAATATTTCTGTATTCCATTCCATGTTTCTTTGCTTGTACAAAAACAATAGCAATACCAGCAAAATTTACAAAATCTGAACCACCAAAGGATGCATATTATAAGTATACTTACATTCATCTTGCATTGTTTGTGTTCTGATTACGCTGGAAAAATCTAAAAGCAGGTAAGTTTTTTCTGACATGAAATTGAAGCAAAACAAAGACAAGAATACGATACCCAACCGCCATGAGGGACAACCATAGTAAACTTTGCCACTTGGATTTACCATCAGGAGAGACATCATAGGCGCTTCGAAGAGCCTGATAACCTGATATTGACCTTACCTGCCCGACTGCAAAGGATGTCCCGATGTACTCGTTCTCCAAGAGCCCCTGAAACACGAGCAATAATAGATTTGAGATCCATTCATCACCACCAGAAGAAGGCTCTATTCCTCGTTATGGATTTCAGTTTTTAAAAATTAATTTGTTTGCGTCTATTGAATTCATGTGTTTCCTGAATAGTTTTATTTTTTAAAATCTAAAATATGGATTGTATAATACCTAATATAAGGCTGATGTAAGCATGATATCAACATTTTCCGTCTGAAGTTGTTAACAGCAGTTATAGAAAGGGATCACATTTAATTCATGTGTGAAGTATAAAGATGTAATTGAAACAAATTAGAGATTAGGAATCAAAATGAAATGTGTGGTATATTTTAGGGACTATTTGCGTAATTTATCCTAATAATAACCAAAAGTTTGCTAACTACTCCCATGTACTTGGAAACTGTGGGGTAATTCAAATCTATTACATTTTATAATTATAAAATAAATAAATAAATAAATAAAATAATGATCACTATTTTTAGTGGCCAATGATTCTGAAACAAGAAAAGAACTCAAATGACAAAAAATTGACAATAAAATCAATGTTACCAAAATCATGGGATAGATTAGAGGGAACCCAAGAGTGTTGTCCATTGAATCAAAGCAGAAAACGGAAATGCCATAAAAAGTTCAACTTGCCTTGATAGAGTAAGTGTGGAAAGCAATATAGGATACTGGGTACATCCATACTGGTCCAGGCAAAGCACTTCGGATTCTGAAATAGCCCGCTGAAAGCATCATTATCACCTGCAATATCATAGACACCAACCATTCACTAAAAAAGAGTTAAGCAATCAGGCAAATTCTGAAATAACAAGCATATTTTGACCTTGAATTGATTTTAAGAAAACGGATCAGAATGAAAGCTTAATGTAACAAAATAAATTGGATCTGAAAGCTGACTTAGCTCTCATTTTATTTTGAAAATTAGGAATCACCACCTAATATTGACTTCGTGTTAGGTCACCCCAAAACAAATTTCAAATAAAAACCAGCTCTGTTTGGATGTCAAGAAAATATTATTTTGGAAAACTCACTGGACACCTATTTCTTTATTGTGACATTTATTTTGGTCATATGAACCAAGACTACTTCGAAGTTTACTGTTACCAGTAGGAAAGATGTTACATACCCACATTGCCCTTTCAGTACTGAATTCCTAAATCTGTTAATCTGTAAGTTTATGAGACAAGTAATGAAATGTAGACAATGAGACGCAAGCAATATATAAGAAATATGATTTGAACTTCGAGTTTGGGGAGATCAATGAACACTATTTGTGCATTGAATGTAATGTCCTATTTTACTTAAAATCTTTTTATTTTGTAGAAAGGCTATACGAAAATCATGCTATAGTTCGCTTGCACGCAACCAGTTGTCAGATTCAATTCCTATCATCACATGAAGCTATGATTTTCTGACTAGTTTTCTAAAAAACAATTGAGGGTTAAAATCCACACACAATGAGTCCCAAAAACATTTATAAGGGACTCATAGAAAAAGTTTAAAATAAAAGGTCCATGACCAACTAATTAATTCAAAACCTCTCAGTGCATCAAAAACAAAATTTAGTATATGTTACCACTACCATCTAACCAAGAAAATAAGTCAGACTGCTCATGAAAATAAGGAACCTTCTTCCACCAGGAGAGAGAGAGAGAGAGAGAGAGAGATGGTTAACATAAGAAACGAGAGAGATTAATAATGAGAACATAACAATAAACCATAAATTAGTAGTCAAAACCAAGATCCAAGAATGCTTGTGTGAACTATGCTGAATCACCCCAAAATAACAAATTTTAGAGTTGTTTCAGGTATTGCTACTTACATGTATGCACACTAGTGTCAAGATGCTCCAGAAGACGTCTTGAGAAATGGTAACAACAGACAGCATTAGTCCTTCATTTACTAAGAGGCATATGAAGAAATTCAGCACAAAGTACATCAACAAGCTGAATTGGTCTTGCAGCCCTATGAAGAAATAGAAGGCAACACTGGATGAAACGGAGATAAGGAACAAGAACGGGATACTCGAGAGGAGTTGCCCAAGTAAGAAAACAAACGCTCCCGTATGCTGGTTTGATTGTTCACATGCATATATCTGAATAATAGACGGCAATTTCATTAGGCCATTAATTAAATAAAAGGCATTTAAGTGAAGCAATTATGCAACTTCTCATGCCATTTGTTGTCCAAAATCAGAAACAGTACTTAAGATGTCTAAAATTTTATTGAAATTTATGTTATGTTTCTATATATCTAAGGCGGTTTTATAATTTTGTCTTTTTTGTAAAGAGGACTGCTATATATCATTTCTTTTTTTCACCTTTTGATATCACCAACGGGGTAAGGGGGAAGATATTATTTGTTTTCATAAATTCCTTAATAATTGTCTTCAAATAAAAGAACCAATCATGAGTATCCATATAGACGGTGGTACAAAATGGTGACAAAAGACCGGTGATATATAGCATTCTCTTTGGTAAATGTTTTGAAGTTTTATTTTCAAGAAATGATCCAACTCACAGGGCTGAAAAACTGAAAATCGAAATTACAAAGGTTGACATGCGTACAAGCTACTAAGACCCCATTTGGATAAACAGATTTCAAATGAATGGATTTGCGCTTCAAATTTGCAAATACATGGGAGAGTTAATTATTTGAGTGGGATTGACGACCTAAGGAAGAGGACTGAAGTAGAGATGTTTTATTAGAATCCTTGTATAACTACAATCCTTCCGGTAATAGATTCGAAATAACACTTTTAGAATCTGTTTGGATTCAAATCAAGGGATTTGAGATTAAAAATATTTGATAGTTAACTATTATAGGTGGAGAGAAAAACTATGAAAGAAGTTAAGGTGAGATAAAATATATGTATTTTAGTAGGATCCTTGTAGCTAAAAGAGAATCCTTAGCATGATTTCAAATAACTATATAGTTATTTCAAATCCATCATGATAAAACTATTTAATTCAATCTTGAAATTCATAGGTAAACTATCAAATCTAAATTTAAGTTACTTTCCTAGAATTAAGGTCAAAATCAATATACATCCAAACAGACCCTTATTTGAAATCCACTCATAATAATAAGTCACCTAAATCCTTCCATCCATCACATCAAATCTAAACATAAGTTATAATTTTTAAGGTATACTCCCTACATGCTTAAAGTCAAATCTGTTCATTTCAAATCGATGAAAGCTAAATATAACCTCAATATTACAATTACAATTTCAATTTCAATTTCCTCCGAGTCTTCCTAATTTGAAATAAAAATATAGCAGGGACTCGTACAAAACCACATGGAATCCTCAAATTGATTACTTGCATGTTCCACAGTGAGTGAACTTCAGATTAAGGCACAGCCGTTTTTTTTTGGTATATACTTGTGAATTACATAGAAATTGGTTATCTATTTTGCTTAGCCATGTACTTCAAATTTAGAATATTAGTGTGTAAAAATTTCAAGATGATTGGTTTTGAAAGTAATAACTAAGCCCTCGAAGATTGATGGAATTCTCTAGATATGCTGCCTCACAATCAACTGAAAAAACATCATTATGTTCATTAGCATACAGACTGGATGAGAGTAAAGCTATTGAAAGGAACTTAAAAGCCGACATTGTTTAGGCAATGCAAATTGCTATTACTACAGCATTTTAGGCATATAATCATGGAACAAATCAGTAATTGTAATCCAATTCCCTTAATCATCCTTTAGTTGTATTAAATCTTCTTTTATCCTTCACACAATCTATATGTCTCTGTCATCAACAGTTATGAATTATCAACTTTCTTAAATGCTAAGCATGATGGCAAAATATCCACTTTAACAAGGAATAAATGTAGCAAAGTTTGTTGAAGACGAGCTGCCATGCCAAGGAACTACATATTGGCAATTTCTTAGGCTACTTGAAGTTAACATAAACTAGAAAATAACAACTCCTCTTACCTTGATTTCTTTTGCTTGTGCAGGTACTCCAGCAATGCTTAGAAGTGAAGTAAATGATATAAATACAAATATTGCTGCAACTCTAGTCTGCAATTCAGAGGTTAACATAAAGAAAAGATAAAGCTTGTGAAAAGCAAAACAGAACAAGAAGATGCAATCCGACAAGCGCAAGAGCAACAAGAATGACAAAGTCCAGATGAGCACAGCACAGATCAAACCTCTTTCATGAAATGCATGAAATGCATATTATCTTAATTATCATCCAACATTTTGCAATGAACGAAAGGTGTTTGATTTTGAATTCATAAAACTCACCATGACAGATGACAAGGAATGCCCTAATCCAGAAAATACTGTACCAATACAGACTGTAAGAAGCATATAGAGAATCAGCCGAAGCCAGTAGTATTTCCACTCTCTTGACATAATCAATAAGGATCTCCAAGTCACGACTGCAATTCGTGTGGCAATGCTTGCCTTCCCCTTGCTTTTGAGAGATGAGCCTTCCTGTAGTAATAGTTGGCATGCAACAACCAAGTTAGGGAAGATGATATCTTATAGAAGCTCCACATGACAATTAAGGCCTCTCATTTTGGGCTTCGACAGTCATGCATGGTAAAAGTGCAATCAGCAAGATTTAGGACTAAGGATTAGATACCAGGAAAAGAAATGTCAAGAAAACCAGACATTAGATACTGGTGTAGTTTGGGCATTGCTTCAGTTGTAAATTAAAATAATTTGGGAGCTTCCATTCGAACACCATAAAATTCTCAGTTCATAGCCATACCTTCTCTGTGAGTTTTAATATCATAGTCTCAACTGCAGTGGCATCTGCTGATGATTTGTAAGTTGCTTCGAGGGTGCGAATTGCAATGGCAGTGTCCACGTTTACAGATGAAAAATCTCCCTGGTCATCCTGTGAACATAATTTATTCCATGTACAGTAAATATATACCAAGAGGAGGAAAAGAAAAAAATTGTGTTGAAATTTTCAGTATTATATATAGTTTATCTTACAAGGCCACAAACATCAGAAAACAAGGAATAAAATTGTGCACCACAAAAAGGTTGAAAACTACCATTCAACCTCCAAATTACAGATCCCCAACGCGATCAATAAAAATCAACAACCTTAAAAATCTTACTAGCTTTTATTAATAGTTTAACACTTGAACCTACTTTATAAAGAAGTTCAAGCTATAAGAATTAAGACAACTGCAAGAACAGAAGCAAGTACCTGCCAATTTTTACACATTGCAATGATCCTGTCAAAGTCTGTATTTATCGCGCGTAAGAAATGATCAGAAGGACTTTGCATAATTGGGCAAGGGAATCCCGCATTTGAGAAGTGCTTCATCAACCAAAGGTAGGTTAGATAAAAGAACTCATAACACTCAGAAAAATAAATGAAATTTTCAAATCTTCAAACATAGCAATATTATTCATATTCTCATCACTCCTTGCCATCTTATTGACTGCAATTGATAATAGTAATAATAATGATGTTGTGCAAAATCATGGTTTCAATTACACAATAAAGCAAAAATTAGAAGATCAAGCACACAGAAAACACAAGATATACATGGTTCAGCAAGTATCAAAAATCCACTATACGCATCCTGACCCAAAAATAATAATATATACCATAAAATTTTTGGGCCAGGGGTGCTGCCCATGGACCCTAGCAAAGGGCCTGGGTGAATCTCAGTTGGGCCTTTTACTCCAGCTCCGAGCCTCAGCCCTCCACCTCCGTAAAAGGCCCTTTACAGTACAGCAAATTCAAGACACCTCACAACTAACAATGTTCAAACTTGAAAGTAACCCCCACATATGATGGGCTCACAGACTCTGGAATAAAATCCTTTACACTGACCGAAGATTGAAGAAGGAAAATGATATCCAGTGATGTATTACCTGCAAACAAGCCAACGTCTCTCCAAAAAACAGTGTGTTTCCATTTGAAAGCAGACAGATTCGATCAAAGAGGCCAAATACTTCTGTACTGCTCTGGTAGATAGTAAATATAAGAGTGCAACCTGTGTTTGCAAGCTTCTTTAATGTAACCATCATCAGAAGTGCAGAGACACTGAAAAAAGAGCCAAACCATTTAGCTATGATCAGAGAAAAGCTTATATCACACAATGGATGGACAAAGCACTTCTAGAAGCTGTGACCAACCTCACTGAATCTCACAAAAGAGATCATCAAGGCACCAACCCATAAATCACCCGGACAATTGCAATCAAGAATAAAATCAATAAACAAAAAAACCGACAAAAGAAACAATACAATCAGATCATTAATTCCGCCAAGTCTTTCAGAATAAAATGGAAGAATGTTTTGAAAGAACCAACAGAATGTAATATCAAGTCAGCCTACTATTCCAATTAGATTCACACTAGCACACACAATCCAAATTTGTCAGACAACTTATGAATAGAGTCTGCCATTCAACATAGATCACAAATTGCGACGCTAGTGACAACAGATCACAAATTGCCATTCAACATACACAAGTGTATGGGATGGAATAAGCATCTAATCTAGTTTATTTCCCCAGAACCAGGATGAAGATAAGCTGTTTACTCCTACCACTACACAGTTACCATTGCATGATACACCATATATAGTCCGCACAAAATCATATGATCTTTAACATTTATGTACAACACAAAATAAGATACTAACAAAAACTCTTAAAATTTCCCATAGTTTGCAACTTTTGGCAGTTCTTTGAACAAGGTATGAAATATATTGGCTCAAAAGTCGTTAACAAATATTTTTAAATAAATCTAATTCTAATAAATTTGAATTTTTTTATTTTTCTTTTTCTTTACTTTCTTCTTAAAGAAAGTGGTAGTGGCAATGATGATGATGATGACACGATGAAAACAAGAATGAGGATCTCTACCCATGCAATGCTCCAAATCAATTTATTTCTTTTTTTATCTTCTTCAGAAAACAAGAAAATCAATTATGTATAACATTCTTTTTAACATGGATTAGACATTGAAAGAGTTGACATACAGCTCCATGAATTCTCAAGTTATTATTGGAACTCAGAACTTGACATTAAAATGATGTCATGACATTTCAAAATCTAAAATAGCCTATGATTTTAAAATATGTAATTGCACCAACAGAAATATAAGGTTTCTTTTTGGTTGTCTCCAGTTAACATACGATGTTACTTTACATGTTCTTCAATATCTTTTACACCAAATAATATAGATGTTACATCTTACAAATTTAGATGACCTAAAGACACTTTTTTTTTTATCAGCACCTAAGGTCTACAATGCAAGATATTACAAAATTAATGTCTCTGATAGTTCACATCTCATCAAAAAAACAGTAAATATCTGTGTATGTATATAATCTTCTCAATAGTGCGTTTTTTTCTAGATCATTCGTGAAAATCTCAGTGTATCTTATTGATAAATAATAATAATAATAATAAATAAAAAACTATGCGAATGTGTCTTAAGAAAGCAGGTAAATAGAATTCAGAAGCAGAAAATATGAATTGAAACATATGGTTCACTAGCCTTTGTGTGTGCTAAAAGTAATAGTGTTTTAGGAAGGTTGCATTTATGAACTGTAGATCACTTAGCCCTTGTGTGTGCTACAAGTAATAATGTTTTAGGAAGGTTACATTTATGAACTGTAGATCACTTAGGAACACAAATATAAAAACACCTGTCAAGATGATAAAGAGGCTCATCTATAAAGAGAATATGTGGTCTTGTGACAAGTTCCCGGGCAATGCTGACACGCCTTCTCTCACCATTTGGAAGACCCTTCATGTAACAGTGACCACCTATGAGCTTATTTGCATAATCACCCAGTGACATAGCAACGATGGCGTCCTCTACCACGCTCTTTTGCTGACAGAAGAAACCAGGAAGCTGAAGCAGTGCTGAGTAGTATAGGAATTCACGCACAGTCAGGGATCCAATAAGCGTGGTTTTCCTCTCAACAAATCCCTGAATTGGGGGGGGGGGGGGGGGGGGGCACGTCAAAATTTACAAACTCGCAAAAGAACAAAGTAATAACCATCAATTCAATGCACTGTAGATGTTGATAGATTTTTAATTGCCCTTGATAAAATAGTCCAATCTGATGAAGAACAATATCTAGAACGGTTAAAGAAATAATTTCCTGGTAAAAGATTGGTTCAAATGCCTAAAGAAAAAGATGTGAAGTCTGGCCATCCATGGCTACAAACAAAACAGTTCTTCAACTTCTAAGGGTGCCTCACAAATTTAAGATCACAGGTGGAACTGATAGAAGAAGGGTTCTTGATATTGGCTATATAATAAGAGAGATGGAATCACAGAAGGGATGAGGTTCAAACAATTAAGTGGATTTTTCACAAGTTTTGACAGAGTTTGGTTTAAGAGAGGAGTGGAGATCACACACAATCAGTGAAATCTTCTCTTACTAAAGGTTGATGCGCAGAGATACAAATCCAGTGCACTGGGCATAAGAATCGTGGACACAAATTACTATCCAAGAAAGTCCCACACACTGCTCAGTTAGTAAGATAGACTGCATTACAATTCATATACTTAAATAGGTAGAAACATAATTACTTGGGATTTGATAGGGAATGAAGAATGCAATACGATGTCAATATAGGGTGCATAGCAGCCTAAAATAGTTCATAGAGAAAATAAAAACCATACAAATAACTATTCTAAAATAGTTTAGAACTTACATAGGACCCATATGGCAGGCGTGATTTCACTCCATTCACAAACACCTCACCATACATTTTGGCCGAGTCATGCAACCTTCCTTAATTACAAAGAAACCGTCATTTTTAGTTTTAGTACATCTGAATAATCAAGTGCACTTCTAGTATTGACAATCAATTGAATGCTACCAACCTGCAAGAGCTCTCAATAGTGTCGATTTACCAGATTTGGCAGGACCCATAATTACGGTAATTGTCCCTGGTAATGTGTAACCATTTGAACTCTTCACAACCTTATTAGAGTACTTCCTTTTCCCATTTATAGTAACAGTCAAGTCCTTCCACGCAACTGAAGCCCCTGCAACCTTTCTTGCTACAACTGCACCCTCCGGTACCGGTGGGGACGGCAAGGACCCACTATTACGCTTTGAAAAAGTTGGGGAGGCTGGAGTGGTTGCAGCATCAATGGAGTCACCTCTTTCCTCCACCCTAACATCGACATCTGTATCTTCCCAGTCTGGTGAATCCTCAAATGAGATGGGTTGTCTAACCGAACCGGGTTTTCGCATATAAAAAAAATTACTTGAAGGCGCCCCACTCACAGGACTACTTGCTGATGAAGATGGCGATCTATAGTTATCTGATTGAGACTGTATTTCTTCCATTTGATTATTAAAATACAAAGTTGGAGAAAATAGCAAGGTACAAACACATAAACAAAGCTATTTAATAACTCCAAAATTTAACATTACATCTATTCACATTGTTTTCAGCTGAGCAAATCAGAACCCCACATGTGTTCAATCTAGTCGATCAATCAATACAAATATACCTGCATCCAAAGAAAATTAAGTTCATGAATGCAATACCCAAATTTCTTCTTCAAGAGTGGTTTGAATAAATTCAGTTAAATGCTCATTTTGATTCCTGATAAACAGTAAAAGATGGAGATATACTGGAAATTAAATGTTTTTCATTGGTTTAAGCTTAAAGAACACAAACTGAACGTGTCAATTGACTCATTTTCTTCACTCTACACAATTTTTCTCGCGAATACACAAATACCGTACACATATATACTAATAGAAGAAAATATTTGAATGATTCGATTCATTGGATATGAAACACTCATAAGAAGGGAAATTCATAACAAGGAATCGAACCAAGCAAGGAGTAGAGGGAGAGAAAAGTGAGAGTACTAACTAACCTGGATGGATCTGAGAGGGAGCTCAAGGAGAGAGTGAAGAGAGAGAGAGAGAGAGAGACGACGTTTGTCTGCAGCGTAAAAACATGGGAAAGTTGCTGCTCCGGTGGGACCCACACGGTTCCTCGTTTCGTTTTGGTGGCGAAAGAAGATCCAAAGTCAGGACTACTGCTTCGTTAGAATTATGCGCCTACCTAATAGTTTCGAAGTAGGACCCGTTGTATTTTATGATATCAAAAATGGTTCGGACCCCACTGGGGGTTGACCCCAGTGAGGTGGCATGCTGTGATTGAGTAAAAAAAATTTATTTTAATTTTTTTTTTTTTTTTTTTTTGAGTTTCGGCCAGTGGGGGTGCGTCATCTCACTGGGGGTGCGACTCCCACTGGGGGTCTGCAGCAGCTCTGTTATGATATTTTGTTTGGTAAAAAATATAGGTAGGTAAACTATTATATTAGGAGATTCAGGATCGCTAAAATATATAAAGATTGATTAAGTAGTATGGACACGTGTTATTCGAGAGTATTTTATAAAAAAATTTTAAGTTGTAAAAAATTTTTGCTACATAATCAAATTTGACCTTGATTGAATTGCTTGAATTTGTATATATTAGTTGTTTAGTCGCTCATCTGATAAATGTGGATTGACAAAAGTAATAATCATTATTGATAAGCATGATGCCAGTCATTTGACTTACATACTCAAATTTAGTGTATCAATTATTTCTCATTTTAAAATTAGTTTAAATTTAATTTATGATAAATTACAAATATATTTTTTGAAGTTTGCATAAAACGTAGATTGTCAAAAATTACAAATACTCTTTTATTAAAAAAATTTATTTAACAAAATTAATTATAAAAAAAAATGAAATCCCTAACTATTTTACTGTACAATAATAAAATTATTATAATTATTAACTGTAATAAATTTTTTATATCATTAAAAATTATTATTTGACTTGATAATTTGTTAATAAAATTGACCATTTATTATGAAATTAAAATTTTCAAGAAAATATATGTAATTTTCATAATCACAAAAGATAAATTATATTTTAAACAAACCTTATAAACTCCAATTGTAATTTATTCTTTAATTTATTTATATAATAATTAATTTTAATTTAATTTTTAACAAGGCTAACACATTCAAACTTTAATAGTTTATTTTTAGGAGAAATTAGTGAATGATCCCTACCAAATTTTGAGTAGCAGGAGAGATCTAATATATATTTTTTTATTAGCTAAGGTCCTTCACCACTAACCTAGCAGCCTCTCTTTCTCGTTTTCAACTCTCTCTCTCTCTCTCTCTCTCTCTCTCTCTCTCTTCACCCACTGAACCACTGACCATCCCTACTACTTTACACTACTGTAGTATCGCTTCGTTATCACTAGTCGCTAATCTGACAACCACCCCTCACCACCGATCTACCTTCAACGGCTGCTCAGACCTTAGATTGCACTTTTCTGAACATTTAAAACCCTATAAGTATATTCACATACTCCATAAGCTAAGATTGAATGTAGTGACCCAGGTTCAAGAAACAAGAGAATCAAAAGCATAGAAAATTGAAACTTTTCAAAGAGATAAAGAGAGAGAAACAAGAGAATTGCAAATCAGAGAGTGCTTAGGATAGCTTTAGAGTCTTGCATTTCCTTTGTTCGTGAATATCACTGGACAAGTAAATCGAAAATAGTGCTTTATTTTGGAAGCAAGCCAAAACAGTGCTCTATTATGGGTTATTGTAAACAATGTAAGGTTGTATTCAAGAAATTCAATTTTTTTGCTAAATTGAAGTAAGGTTGTTTTTGCTGTTTTTTATTTGTGATTTTAATTTTCTCTAGATTAAATGTATGGATTTGGGAATTAATTGGAATTGTGTTCAAATATGGATTTCTCAGTGATTTTCTCTGTATTTTTGTAGAATAGTTAGCAATTCTTTGTGATTTTTTTTGTGTTTAACAAGCTTATAAGTTTGTAATTTTCTCTAAACTTTTATTTGTAATTTGTAATTTTCTCTGGACATGCAAGTGTGTGATGGCTAAAGAATATCAACATGATAGAGAAATTTTAGAGAAAATGCATGAGATATCAACATACAAGTAAATTTCTCTAACTACATCTGCAGAGAAATTTCAGAGAAAATCAAATGTGTTAGAGAAATCAACATGCAAGTAAATTTTTCTAACTACATTTGCAGATAAATTTTATATACAACCCAGATTGCAAGTGTGTGATGGCCAAAGAAAATCAACATGATGGCAAAGAAATTTTAGAGAAAATCAAATGTGTAGAAATTAACATGCGGATGTGTAATGTGTCCAGTGAAAATCAAATACACATGAGTCAATTTCTCTTATTGCATTTGCAAATAAATTTTATAGCCAGGTTAGAGAAATTCTAAAATTTCCTTGTAAAAATTGAAATTTCTCTGTGTGAGGTCAAAATTTCTATGAGTCGGACTGAAATTTCTATGAGTCGAATTTTCTCTGTGAAAATGTTGAGGGACCCAGCTACTATGAAAATATTGTATTTCCTTTATCTTAAAAAATTTTAATATCTGGGATCTTAAAAAAAAATTATTCTTATTTTTATAGTGCACTTATTGAGCTCAGTAATAGATTATTCATGTTTAATTTAAAATTTTAATAAGTTTTAAAAAGTGTTTAAACTTGACTTATTAATCTAATAAGTGGTTGTTTGGAGTAGATTTTTTTTTAAGTGACTCTTTTATTTTTTAGCTTAAAATATGAGATGAAAAGAACTACTATGTTTTTTGGGTAAATGACAGTTTGACCTTCTATAGTTTACCCAAAAAACACAGAACTCCTATATAGTTTTATTTGTAACACACTTAAACCGCCAAATTTGATACCACGTAATTTTTTACGGACATAATAAAAGTGCACGAAACGACGTCGTTTTGTGCACTGCCTGATAAAAAAAAAAAAAAAAAAAAATTGGAATAAAAGGTAGAGAGAGAGAGATAGAGGGAGAATCATATATATGAATATTTATATGTATAGTTAGAGCATTGGAGAAATAAAACAAGCTTGGGGATTGAAACCCAGAGAATGAAAGAGCTTTCAAGCAAAGGGATAGGATGTTTATGAGGGTAGTTGCTCCTCTCTGTAATCTGTACAATAGACAAAGAGAAAGCCTATGATTTCATTTTCTTATATCTCCAATAATGAACAACCTTGTGGGTGGAGAAGTTATTTTGGTGGTCTTGGATTTGGATTTGGATTTGGATTTGGGTATGTGTGTGTGTGTTTTGATCTCTAATCATTATATATATATATATATTACAGTTTTCTTTGAACTTTATTTGTAATTTGTAATTTTCTCTGGACATATAAGTGCGTGATGACCAAAAAAGATCAACATGGCAGAGAGTTTTCAGGGAAAATTTTATGGTAGAGAAATCAATATGCAAATAAATTTCTCTAATTATATCTGCAGAGAAATTTTAGAGAAAATTAAATGTGTTAGAGAAATTGACATGCAAGTAAATTTCTTTGACTAGATTTGCAAAGAAAATTTATATACAAGCCAAATTGCAAGTGTGTGATGGCCAAAGAGCATCAACACGATGGTAATTTTTTTTTAGAGAAAGTCAAATGTGCCAGTGAAATCAACATGCAGGTGTGTAATGTATCCAGTGAAAATCAAATACACAAGAGTAAATTTCTCTAACTACATTTGCAGATAAATTTTATAGGTAAGTTAGAGAAATTACAAAATTTATTTGTAAAATCAGAGAAATTTCTCTATGTTGGGATCAAAATTTCTCTGAATCGAACTGAAATTTCTTTAAATTGAATTTTCTCTGTAAAAATGTTGAGGATCTTATAAAGTCTTAGCATTAGGGACCTTAAAAAAAAAATCTTCTTATTTTTACAATGCACTTATTGAGCTCGGTAATAGATTATTCATGTTTAATTTAAAATTTTAATGAATTTTAGAAAGTGTTTAAACTTGACTTATTAATCTAATAAGGGGTTGTTTGGAACAAATTTTTTTTTTTTAAGTAACTTTTTAACTTTTTAGCTTAAAATATGAGATGAAAATAACTACTATTTTTTTTTTAGAATGGAATTACTATATTTCAAATGACTTTTTATTTATTTATTTTTTTAAAAAAAGAACATATGTAAAAAATTAAAGTGAATGGAAACAATCATTTGACTCTTAAACTAAAATGGTGTGTTGTCAAATAAGCCTAAATTAATTTTAAACAAGCTTCCGTGTTTGGGATGATATATTTTAACTAAATGGTAAATTACACTAACATCTCATGAGATTTCAATAACATCACATTCTTTGATGTTCTGAAAATTACATTCCTACTCCTATGATTGATAGTCTCATTTCATAAACCTTCATACTTATATAAAAGACAACAATTTATAGTAGAAAAATAGAGAAAATTACATTTAAACAAAAAAGGAAAGGAAAGGAGAACAAAAAAAAAAAAAAAAAAACAGAGGAAGTAAAGCAAAGAGAAAAAGAGAGAGTGCATGAGTTTAATATATTTATTTTGTATAAATAATTACAATGACAGGGGGTTAGCGTAATTTCCCATACGTCAGGGGGTGATATGTATTAAATCAAAATCTCAATAGGTGTAAGTGTAATTATCCTTAACTAAAATAGTCAGCAAAGATAAAAAAAATTGTTAAAATAATTAACAAGACAAAATTTTACATCTCATACATTAATCAATCATTTTTTCTGTTACAACTATCATTCAATTACAAAAAAATGTACAAACCATCCCAAACAAAAAAAAAAAAAACTATCTCATAAAATAACTAAAAAATCAAAAAATTAACTAAAATAATCAAGTTGTCAAACGAGAGTTAAATACATTTGAACTCAAGTAGTTTGTAATTCAAAGCCTGGCCCATCGGTCTGCCCGAGGCCCAATGTCATTTTTGGTGAAAAAAATAAAAAAATGGTTAGGCTTACTCTAGGTTTGTCCAAAACTCGAGCTTAGGCCCAGGCATACTGGACTAACTCGAGGCCCGAGTACTCCTAGACTTGGGATTATGTCTAATTTTTTGACACATGGGTCGCCTTAAATTTTGAAGGGAGCCTGAATAATCTGATTGTAGACCAGTCCAAAAGCGAACTCGGATGAGTCAGACCGAGCCAAATTTATACCCCAATAAATGGGTACTTTTGTAAATTTCTTTTATGAGGATATAACGCTACCGTATATAAATGCTCTCCCTTGAAAGCAAGCAAGGGGTGCTTAACGTGTAATGATTAACTAAAGATAATAATTAGCATAATTCTAGAGCTGCAAGTCAAGCTTCGTAAGAAGCACACCAAGAATCTCCACTTTTTGGCTTTTAATCCGTATATTTTTAGTTGAAATTTTTATTGGTAAATTTCATTTAGAAGTTTATGAGAGAATATTTTAACTCACGTAGTCTAATATATTTATATTTTTATTTTATAAATTTTTTTTTACTTGATTTACACTATTTTCTTATATTCTTATGTCCTTATATTTAATATTGATATTTAATGTTGGGTTGAGGGGAGAGAAATGGAATGATCAAGGCATAAGAAATGTCATACAACAATTAAATAACATTGATGTTATTATTTTATATTATTATATAATGTGAATATATTTTTAATTAACAGCACATTAAAAACAATGTGAACATTTTTTCTCATTTGATGTGAACGTTCGCAACACCTTTCTAGAAAATTCTCTCTCATCTAATGTATTAATGTGAACGTTTACAATATGTGAACCTTCTTATTTTTAATTGACAACACATTAAAAAAAACGTTCATTATATTTTTAATTGACAACACGTTATTATTCACAACATATAGTGATGTGAATGTGAACATTCTTTCTCATCTAATGTAGTGATGTGAACGTTTACATTCGTATGTTTTAGTATGAATATTCACATCATGTAATTGACAACATAATGACAAAAATTCATTTCAAATTAATGTGAATATAATGATGTGAATATTCATTTCAATCACATGATGTGAATATTCACATCATGTAATTGACAATACAATGACAAAAAATTATTTTAAATTAATTTGAATATAATGACAATCAACATCTTGATGCATGGGAACTATCAAAACATAATGACAATCAACATTAAATATTAACATAATAGGGGCAGGAGAAATTGAGGGTGTTTTGGTCTTCTTACCTCAAATAGAATCTAATGGAATAGTTAAAAAGAATATCGGTTAAATGGAATAAAATTTTTAGAAAGATGATGTATAAAAAAAAAAACTCAATTTTTAGTTAGTTGTTTCAATATTTTAATCATTTTTAAAAATTTTATATTTATTTAATCTATACACAGTTAAGTGTACTAAATTTGTGCAAAAAAAATTTTAAAAATTCATTGAATACAATTAAATATAAAAATTTAGTACATTTTTATATTTTTGTTGTATTCAATGAATTTTTAAAAATTATGTGTACAAATTTTTTTTTTTTTAAGTGTATGTAGATTAAGTGGATCCAAAAAGTAAGAGAAAAATGATTAAAATGTTAAAAATTTATTAAAAATATAAATTGAAAACTCAAATAAACTGTTTTTGAAAATTTCAAACAAAACATAGTTATTTAACCCATTTCTTGAAACAATAAACATTGCACACTCTAAAAATAAAAAAAAAAAACTATAAAATATTAAAAAAATAAAATTAGGTCACACTTAAAATAAATTTACTTCTCTTATTTCATTTTCATATATATATATATATATATTTTTTGAATACTGGTGAATCCAAACTTATGATATTCTTCCTTAGGATAATAGGATTGATCTTGGTTATTTTTCCCCCCAATTAGTTACAGTTACAATTTTTTTTTTCTTTTATGAATTTGATCGGTGAAAAAAGTAAAATTTTATGGTACATATGCACTTGTTGTGTATTTGTGCGATGTATGTTATGTATTTCGGTAATAAATGTTACATAATTTGTTGGTAGAGTTATGATAATTTGTGATCAATAAATGAAATTACGCATTTTGTAAGAATGTTATACATTATTTTTATACAAATATGTTCTAATAAAAAATGAGTAATATTACCATAAAAATGTGAAACTTCATTACTAATTCATAAATTATTGTAACGTTACCAAAAAAATACATAACATTTATAAAAAAAATGCATACTATATACTACAAAAATATATAACAATAATGCATATGTTATACACTTTTTGAAGAGGGTGTACCATAGTATTATCCATGAAAAAAACCCATTTCCAAGCTTCAAACATTATAGAAACTAAAATGTTAACACTATGTTTGGGAACCTAGGAGAGAAAAAAAAAGAAAGGATTACTTAAGTTATAAGAGAAAATAAATGATTGTGATTTATTTCCTTTTTGTTTGGATAAGGAAGAAATAAAATAAAAGAAATGATTGTGATTTCTCTCATTCTTATTTGGTTAGATTTCATTAACAGAAAAAAAAATAAATTATTTTATGTTATATTACCAAAATAACCTTTTTATATTTTCAATAATTTTATTTCTTTTATTTTTATAGGGACAAAATTGGTATTATTAAAATAGTGGTTTCTTTTATCTCCACTCTTCACTTTTGGAAAGATTGAAAATGACGCTTATAAGAGAAATGAGTTTCTCTCAATTTCTCTTCATTTCTTTCTATTTCTCTCCACTTAAATTATCCAAACAAGTAAGAAAAATATATATCTCTCTATTTCTTTTATTTTCTCTCTAAATCACTTAATCCAAACATAGCGTAAGGGCCTAGCAACCCTTTTGTTTTATGAAATTTTAAAATATAGAAACAAAAGAAACACTCAATATTTTTCTAATGAATTAACAATTGCAATTAAAAATAGAGCGATAAAAATGAAATCTATGAGAAAACTTGAAGGTAAAATGTATAATTTATTGACACAAAAAAAAAAAACGTAAATTTAGTTTTTGTTTTTTGAAAAATTAAATAGTAAAAAATAAGAAGGTAAATTACATTGACCTTTCTTTAAATTTGAAAAAAAAAATATAAGTAGCCTAATTTTTTTCAAAAATAATCAGACTAGCATCCTTTTTAGTAAAATAAAAAAAATCAAAATTAATGTAAATAGTGTGAAACACAAAAATAAATAAAAAACTATCTTTTTATTTAAGTGTAAAAGATATAACAATATAATTTTCCCATGAATTAAAATTTTAAGGAAATATAATGCCTCAATAAAAATCTGATGTAATTATGTTAAAATTGTAATACTTAATGTGTTTTTTTTTTAATATGAGGAAATCAAAATAAAAATAATAGGAAAAATTATACTGATAGTCCTTACATTTTACCTCTTATGTTATTTTAGTCCTTACACTTTTAATTATTTAAATTTTGACATTTAATTTTAGATTTTGTGTCAATTTGATCAAATTGGCAGTACTGCTAGTATTTTTGATGAAAAATTATTACTATAAATTAGTTGAAATTAACTCACAAGTTTATAATTTTATCTCTAAAAACATGTTATATGCTACTTACGCGCTTATTTTTTATTAAATATTATTAACAATTATAATCAATTAGACTAAATTAAGACA
Source organism: Camellia granthamiana (assembly GCA_036172215.1). Classification (NCBI taxonomy): domain Eukaryota; kingdom Viridiplantae; phylum Streptophyta; class Magnoliopsida; order Ericales; family Theaceae; genus Camellia; species Camellia granthamiana. The sequence continues at coordinate 56,459,037 of CM069914.1, read as the reverse complement.
AAATTACAAAGGCCTATTTTAAGAAGTATGTTAAAAGTTGATTTTTAATTTTTTTTGAAAAAATATACAAAAAAAAAAAATAGAAAGATAATGTGACTTAAAAAAGTCAAAAAATTTAAAAACTAACTTTTAATCTATATACTAAAACAGGCCAAATCCATGGTCAAAATCTAGTTAATTAGGCGGTGTTTGGGAAAGAATTTTTTTTTTTTTTTTTTTCACTAAAATACAAATTGATTACAAAACTAAAAAAAATATCACATCAAATCTCATAATCACTTCATTTTTTCTCCCACAAATATTACATCTAACCACAAAAAAACCCAATTATCTTTTCAAACACACAAATTTTTTTCTCTAATAATATCCTACAACTAAAAAAACCTACAAAAAAAAAAAAACTCATTTCTCAAACATCCACTAGATTTACAAGGATCAAAATGACAAAAAAATAATAACACAATGACTACTAGCATAATTTAAAGAGTGTTTGGAATAATTTAAATAAATATATTTTTTAATTTTTTATTAAAAAATGATAATGTGACCAAATAAATAAAAAGATAAAAAAATATAATTTTTGCAGGGAGGTCGAAGAGTGGTGATTATTTAGTATTTTTGGAGTATAGATAGATAATAGACTCATGATTTATGTTAGAAATAAAGGAAAAATATGAGGTTAAATAATTGGTGATTAACTTAAAATTTTTACGTTAAAAATAACGAAACAATATGAGATTTAATAATTGATGATTAACTTAAAATTTAAAATATGGACACGTGGTGATCAGGAGGATTAAATAATTTTGGGGTACTTACCAATCAGCCCTATTAACTAGGCTTATTTACTTACAGGTCTTAACTAATAAATTTAACACTATAAAAATAAGAGATTGATAAATTTATCACTATAAATTTATTCATAAAAATAAAGAGACTGATAAATTTATCACTATAAATTTATTCATAAAAATAAAAGACTGATAAATTTATCTTTATCACTTAATAAATAGATCACGGAAGCAGGAAACAAACAGAAGGAAACAGCACAAATAATACTAAAAATAAGTTAAACTAACACTGTAAGAAATAATAAAGGAAAACAGTTTAAATAAACATTAATAATAAAACTTACAATTGTTTAATGGATTGAAACTAACAATTCTTCAAAATACATAACTTGAAAACGGACTTGAAAAGAAAATTACAGAGATAGGTTTTTCTCCTGAGGAAGGGATGCTCTCAATTTTCTAACTCTGCCTTATTCTTGACTGAAGAGGCCCTTTTATAATCAAAAGAGACCACTACTGTTAGCCTTGTGAGTGATTGCTGTGAGCCTTGTGAGTGAATAGTATTGACTTGAAAGGAGCATCAGAAGCACATGGGAGTTGTCTGCTGCTTTCGGTGAATTATTAAAGCTTTTACTGTGCTGAATTTGTCGGTGGAATGAATCATGATGAATGATGAATAGTAATGTTAACTTTTTGATGAATAGTGAACAGTAAAGTTGACTTTTTTACTATTCATTGCTTGGAGGCATGTGACTGAGGGAATCAAATATAGGTATATATAGCAGCAGCTTTTCTCAAAAGACGAGTATTGATTGAAGCTGATAATTATAGCTATATAGAATCCAATGACTGAATTAAGCATATGGGTCCTGAGCATCTTGGAACTCGGGTCCATATGGATTTTGAGTAGTTGAACCTTCAGAAGAGTTTGAACAGTCTGAACCACCTTCTGAACTGCTGTTATCCGAGTCTGATTTGGCTTGGGCCATGAGTAAACGAGCCATTTGGAGGAGTTCATCTTTGGATGACTTGGACTTGGGCTTAACCTTTGATTTGGATTTATCCTTTGACTTGGGCTGGTCAGAACTGGGCTTTGCTGACTTGGATTTAATCTTTGATTTGGATGACTTGGGCTTGGAAGAACTGGATGATGGGCTTCCAAGATTGACTGGAGGAAGTTGGCTTCCTTGAGTGACTGGAGCAGTTGGGATCTGATGAGCTTTAACCATGGCAGGTGTAGGAGCATGAATGTTAATCGGGAACTCAGTTTGAACAATATCAACAATTCGTTGAATCTTGAAGTTATCCCACCATTTAACCTTATGTAGCCGCTGAATCACTTTACCAGAAATACCATATTGCCATTTGAATATCCAAGGGATCTTATATTTGGATATAAAAATAAGCAATTGAGGGAATTCTCTTTGCTGTGGAGTGAATGAGAAAACAGTGGAAAAGTAATTGACTTGATCCAAAATTATTGATGGGAAGATGTCTGGAATGGCACCATAATGTGTCCACCATCTCAGAAACCAAGTAGGTAATTCTGACTTAAACTTTTGATCAAATTGAAGAAACCAAGAGTGACTAAATGTTTCATTTTGATATAGGAGGACTTTGAACTAGGCATCAATATAATCATAATAATTATACTGAATGGAGTGATTAGGTAAATCTCGAAGTTGATAAGGAGAACCCCATTCAACTAAGGAAATAATATTGTGAATATAAAGTGAATGGTAAACCACTTTACTAGTGTAAGTACGATCATAAATGGGTTTAATCACAATTGACTGATGGTTGAACATGATGTCTTTATAGAAGGTAATTGTTTTCTCTGGATGGAGAGGAACAAAATGTCATCCAGGAGGGAAATAAGTTTTAACCAGGTCATTAACAGATTGACTCTTTGGGTGACTAGGTTCTTTGAAAAAGAGATTAGTAGTTGTTGAGTCAACATAATCAGATCGAGCAGTTTTAATAAGATTAGGAGGGTATGGAGTAACTGCTTGGCTAGATGAAGCAAAAGGATCATAGGCCAAAGCAGATGTGAAACTGGGTCGAGGAGTATTACCAAGAACTTGGTAACGGTTAATTATTTCAATAGGATGGTATTGGGTGACTAACTCCAAATGAGGGATAAAAGGCTGATTAGTTGGAACCAAGGCTTTAGAAGGGGGCCTTGGGCGAGACATCTGTTTAAAAAGAAACAAAGGTTAGTAATAAAGATTAGCAACCACTAAGGAGATCTAAATAAGTCTGATGAAAATTCAAACAGTTGTAATAATTAGCAAGTAAATGGCGACGAGCTTGGATTTGGTGGTATTGAATGTATTGAGCACGTTTAGTAGTTTTTTTGGCTAATTTTATCCAGGCAATGCGATAAGCAGTTTGGTGAATCAGATCACGATAATGGGTAATATGGGTTTTATGGTAAGCAATAAATTGAGTGGCCATCCCTATCCCCCCTGTAAAAATTATCGGGTAAGGAAATCGGGAATGGAATTTTGACAACCAGGTATATATTCAATAGTAAAATCGAAAATACTTAAAATAGATTGTCAACGGGCAAAAATTTGCTTACTAGCAAGACTTTGAACATCTTTTTCTAAAACATATTTAGCAGATTTGCAATCAATACGAAGTAAAAATTTTTGATTTAAAATATCATCTTGAAATTTACTAATACATAAAATAGTAGATAAAATTTCTTTTTTAATAGTACTATAATTTAATTGTGCTTTATTCAAGACACCAGAGTGATAACGAACAATTTGTTCAGATGATTGAGGAGTGACTTTCTGAAGGAGAATGCCACCATAACCAACATCAGAGGCATTAGTTTGAATAATTTTGAATGAATTTTCAGTAGGAATACCAAGACAAGGAAGAGACTTGACATATTGTTTAACTTGTTTAACAATAGCAGTATGAGTAGAAGACCAAGGAGAAGGATTGTCTTTTAACCGATCAAACAGAGGTTGACAAGTTTTCCTAAGGTCTTTGTAAAATTCAGCAATATAATTCAGTGATCCTAAAAAACGTTGTAGTTGAGTTTTATCTAAGATTTCATCAGGAAATTTAGACGCAAATTCAATGGAACGACTAATAGGTAAAATAGTATTCTGGTGAATATCATAACATAAAAATCGGACTTTGGTTTGAAACAATTTAATCTTAGGAGCAGAAATGACTAGACCATGGCTCTTAATGGTATAAAAGAAGGAAGGCAGTAAGATGTTTCCAGTGTTCACTAATTGATTTTGAAAAAATAAGAATATCATCTATATAAACTATGGAAAAATGACTAAATGGATTGAAAATATCATTCATTATATGTTGAAATTCACTATGAGCATTTTTTAACCCAAATGGCATGACATTCCATTCATAGTGTCCAAATGGTGTAGTGAAAGCAGTTTTATATCTATCCTTAGGATGAATTTGAATTTGTCAAAAATCACTTTTTAAATCAAATTTACTAAAAATAACAGCTTGACTAAGTCTTTTAATCAAATCTTTTTTATTAGGAATAGGATACCTAATCCATTCTAAAACAGCATTTAAAGGTTTGTAATTAATGACTAATCGAGGGATACCTCGTTCTAATTCAGCATTTTTATTAATATAAAAAGCAGGACAAGACCATGGGGATTTACTCGGACTAATTATTCTATTTTTTAACAATTCATTAATTTCTTTTTTACACATTTCAAGCAATTCATGATTCATTTGAATAGGTCTAGATTTAGTAGGAATTTGTTTTTCATTAAAATTTTTAATATATGGCAAAGTAACTACATGTTTTTTCCTATGCCAAAACGCAGTAGGTAAAGTTGAACAAACAGTTGATTCAAGTTTTAATTTAAATTCATTAATCTGAGAAATAATTACGGGATCAGTTAATTGTTGATCAATTCTTTTGTAATTAATTTATTTTTTAAGAAATTTTAAATGTCTACTTAATCGATTAATAGTGTGAGAGATAGAACAATCTTTTAATTGATTTAATTCTAACATTTCAGGTGGAGATAAGAATTTAAATGTAACAGGTTGACCGAAAACATGCGTAGTTATTCCTTCACTAGATGTAGTAAATGGATATAGTAAATAGATAAATGGTGTACCTAAAATGATTTTATCAGTCATGTTTTTTACTAAAACAAATGAGGTTTTAAAACAGACATTATTGTGACAAACATGAACTTTAGGTAATTTATATTTAATATTCATTTTACTACCATTAGCAGAGGTTAATCTTTCATGACATTTTTCATAATATTTGGTAGGGAGTAAACCTTCTTGAATGCAATTTAAATCAGCATCAGTATCAATTAATGCAACAAGTTCTAATTCAAAGTTATTAATAACAATTTTAACTTTTGAATACCATTTTTGAATATAAATTTTATTAATTAGATTTAATCTTTTATTTTCAAGATTATTTGATTGAGATTGGTGTGATCGATTATCGAATAGAAGGTTTTCAGGATTAGTATGGTCAGAATCATGACCAGATTCATTAGGAGATTCAACATTATTATCTTGGAAATTTTCTAAATGTTTATTAGGTTTTAATGTAATAATTTCGTCTTCTAAATGTTGATCTTTATTTTGTATTTCAACATCTTCTTCATTAATTACTAATCCTTGATTGAGTAGTGAGGGCAAAGTAGTTGATCTAGAACTGGCTGACGAGTTACTTCTAAATAATCGACTCATCTTTTGATTATTTAATCTGTATTATAGGAATCTTAATTCATTGTCAAAATTTATCATGTTTTTCACATACCCGCATCCATACATACCCTATTCGGAAGACCCCTAAATCCAACACTGCCTAATCCTAAGGACTTACTCTGGACAAGGACGAAAGTGGGTGACTTAGCTAGGTGGAAAGACACAGATAGAATTTCTGACAGATTAAGATGGCCGAAAACAGAATAACTAATCAAGAAAGGAGAATGATTAAATAGAAAACAAGACTGGAACAAACATATACAAACATAACATGGCTCTGATACCAATAGATAACGGAAGCAGGAAACAAACAGAAGGAAACAGCACAAATAATACTAAAAATAAGTTAAACTAGCACTGTAAGAAATAATAAAGGAAAACAATTAAAATGTACTGGACCCTTATGAAGACCAGTTTCCATCATACCCATTAAACTATCATTATAATCAATAAAACGAGCATCTCGTAAACATAATAAAACAGAAGTATTTTTTCCTTGTTGGGTTAATGGTTTAATACCAACTTGAATTAAGCCTAAAATGATAAAATTGATTTAAATTGGAATATACCAAAATTACCTGTTAAGGAAATTTATAAAACTACTTTTTTACAGAATACTTTTAATGTTAATCTGCATGTTAAAACCATTGAACAGATTTATGCTTTAGAAAAACCTAGGAAAACTTGTCAATTATTTGATGTTGATCTAATCAAAAGACATTTAAAAACTGAATAATACTTAATGGGTAATAAGTCTCAAAAGTAGGACCTATTGGTAGTTTACCCAATAATTTTCCGGTCGAGTAGTGCCTTTACTCCAGACAAAATAAGGAATAAAATGCTACAAGAAATTCTTGAGTCTTCCAAGCTTTCCCCTTTCTCACGATACTTGTCTATATCTATATATCTGCACTCATTGTAATTTGTATCTTGGAATCTCTGATCATCGATCATTCACACACATTCGAAAGACGATGACTGACCATGCTGAATCCTCCGATCCGTGAGTCCCCAATTCCTCCGATAATCAATCACACTCTTGTTTACTCGATTTCTCACAATCCCACCGTCTTAACTCTCCGATTGGTTTGGAATTTTGACGATTTGGAATGGGTTTTTTTGTTTTGTTCTTTGGATTTCCAGGAAAGGAGCGAAGAAGGACTTCTCTACGGCGATCTTGGAGCGCAAGAAGTCCCCCAATCGACTCATCGTCGATGAGGCCGTCAATGACGACAACTCCGTCGTCGCGATGCACCCCGCTACCATGGAAAAGTTGCAGCTTTTCCGCGGAGACACAATCTTGATCAAGGTTGGTTTGTTTGTTTATTTGTTTGCTTGCTTGTTTTCATATTCAGTTTATGTGTATGTATTCGAATTTTTATGAATAGGGTTTCTAGGGATTGGGAAGAATTAGATATATTTTGGGGTTTGTTTGTGTTGCTTTTCTGCGGTGATACAATCTTGATCAAGGTTTGTCCGTTTGTTTTTTCTTTTTCAACTTAAGTTTATAATTTGTATTCGATTTTTTATGAATTGGGTTTTTAGGGATTGGGAAGAATTATGTACATTTTGGGGTTTGTTTCTATTGCTTTTCTGTGGCGATACACTCTTGATCAAGGTTTGTTTTTTCTTTTTCATCTTCATCTTCAGTTTATATATGTATTTGAATGTTTATGAATTGGGGATTGGGATGAATTAGATATATTTTGGGGTTTGTTTGTGTTGTTTTGTCAGGATTAATTGGTGGATTGTCCGTGGAAGTTTTCGTTTTGCAAATTGTGGATTGATTGATTTTAATTGTTTGTGTATTACAATTTACATCTATGCACTCCATGAGTAGAGGTCTATAGGGAGTCAAAAATACTAAAGAGGAAGAATAGAATGACTCTTGCAAAAGAGTTATGGAATATATATTTTTGAAGTATGTGTAGGTATTATATATGTCTCATAATGTATGAACAGTATGGTGATTGAATACCTATCTCTCTGTTGTTATTTCTTTCTTAATTCTTGAGTTTATGCATTTTCCAAAACTTGGGAATACTTTTTTTCAACGTTGGAAACTTGTTGACTCAATTTTAGGCATGTTTGGATTTGGGTTGAGAAATCCTGATATGAGATTTAGGGACTGACAGCAGATTTTGGTGCTGTACTTTGGAGAAACTGAATTATGTATTGCATGTTAATGTTAAGAGGGCTTGTAACTGCAACTAAGGAATATGCGACCTGTCCCCTATGTAAGGACTTTCTTGGAAAAGTTCTGTGCTGTATAATTTTGCAATTAATATATCATGTGCTCGATTACTATATATATATTTGATAAATATCATGTGCCTGATAACTATATTTCTTTGTTTTGAATTAAGAAAGTTATTTTTGCCTATTTTTTGTTCATGATCTATTTATGATTAAGCTAGGTTTAGACTGCCCAAATTGCAGTCCCATAAACTTCATTGGTGCTACTATTTTTCCTCTTATTTTGAGGTGAAGATTTTTTAAATTTATGGAGTTTAATACAGTCTTGGGTGTGTTTTGGAAAGACGATGACTTCAAGTTGGTAAAATGAGGTTTTTCAGACTTTAATATGTCAATTGTGTTTTATCTTTGCTCATCTATATTGTCATGGTGTTTGTAGTTTTTTTCTTCCCAAATAAAAAGGAATAAAATGTTTGCTAGGAGTTAGTCGTTACCCAGGTTCTGATTTTGTTTAATTTATTGTTTTTAGGGCAAGAAAAGGAAGGATACAGTTTGCATTGCCCTTGCTGATGATACATGTGAAGAGCCAAAAATCAGGATGAACAAGGTTGTCAGAGCAAATCTGAGGGTTCGGCTGGGAGATATTGTATCTGTTCGCCAGTGCCCAGATGTGAAATATGGGAAGCGTGTCCACATACTGCCACTGGATGATACCATTGAAGGAATCACTGGAGATCTGTTTGATGCATACCTGAAACGTAAGTTTGTAAATTTGCTTTTTGTGTGTGTGATGTGCATGTGCGCGCCCTTGTGTGCTGTTCAGCAAGGTCTGTTGCTTGCTAGTTCCTCTACTTTTAGACAGTGGTTTTATTGTGGCTTCCTTTTCTTGTTGGGTCGGAATAATAAGCTTTAATTCCCTGCATGTTAAACTTCTTGGTTAAAAATTTGCAATATAGTTGATTGGGGAGTCCAAAAACTAGGGTTTCTACTATTGACTTGAGTGGTTAATCGAAGCTATCATGGCATAGGACACCATAAAGTGGATCTCATTTTGTTAATCATCCCTTGGAAATTCAATTGTTTGAATGAGTTATTATAATATCTCTTGTAAAACTTCTATTGTTCTTCATTTTTGAGTGCACATAAAACCCATTAAGTGGTTCTCTGTATGTGTGTGTGTGTGTGTATTTTTGCAGATTTGGATATGCTTTTTTCATGTGATTTAGTAACGTCAGTATTCAGTGGAATTTAATAGTCAGTTTGATGTGTAACAGTGTATCTGCAAACTCCCTTGTCTTGGGACTGAATAAAGTATTTATGTTAGTGATGAGATCATAGTCATCGCCTCAGGATCTATCCATAGACCATTGAACTTAAATTCCAAAAAGCATGGAGCCTGAGGAATCGTGATAGGTTGATGGTCTTGATAATTTTCATTGAACCGTTCTTGAAGTAATAAACATCTAGTAGGAGTGTGGTTCTTATTGTGGTGCTTCAATTGGAATGCATCTTCTGTAGGAAGCTTAAGATTGATCCTAACAAAAATTTAACTGGTGAGTTGAACCAAAACCTTGTGCTTGTCCATCAGAGAAGTACAAGATACACATTGGCAATATGTATCGATTTACTTCTAAACATATCGAATTGTAAGATAATTATCGTGAATCGTAAGATACTAGCAATCCTTATATGTTTGAAGCTGTGTTTGTAATCAATCCTTGATGCTCATTGTAGCATTTTATCTGGTATTAACCTTTTGATTTCTATTGATAGTTCTTTGTTGTTCAGGGTGCAAATCTTCTCGTTATTGTTGCTTAGAGAAACCCTCTCTTTCATTCATGATATGTCTTCCACTCAATTAATGTTTAATCCCATTGACATGATTAAGATGGACCTTCTGATTTATGTCAATTGTCATTGTCTTCTTGTAGCTTACTTTCTGGAGGCGTACCGCCCATTGAGGAAAGGAGATCATTTCCTTGTGAGGGGAGGGATGAGGAGTGTAGAATTTAAAGTCATTGAGACCGACCCAGGAGAGTACTGTGTGGTTGCTCCAGACACAGAGATCTTTTGTGAGGGGGAGCCTGTGCGAAGAGAGGACGAAGATAGGTTGGATGAGGTTGGCTATGATGATGTGGGTGGCGTTAGGAAGCAGATGGCTCAGATTCGTGAATTGGTGGAGTTGCCATTAAGGCATCCACAGCTTTTCAAATCTATTGGTGTGAAGCCTCCCAAAGGAATTTTACTTTATGGACCCCCAGGTTCTGGAAAGACATTAATAGCTAGGGCTGTCGCTAATGAGACTGGTGCTTTCTTCTTTTGTATAAATGGACCGGAAATTATGTCCAAATTGGCTGGAGAGAGTGAAAGCAATCTTAGGAAGGCATTTGAGGAGGCTGAGAAAAACGCTCCATCTATCATTTTCATTGATGAGCTTGATTCAATTGCTCCGAAGAGAGAGAAGACACATGGTGAGGTGGAAAGGCGGATTGTTTCACAGCTCTTGACCCTCATGGATGGACTGAAGTCTCGGGCCCATGTTATTGTGATAGGGGCTACGAATCGGCCAAACAGCATTGATCCAGCTTTGAGAAGGTTTGGTAGGTTTGATAGGGAGATAGACATTGGTGTTCCAGATGAAATTGGACGCCTTGAAGTTCTTCGCATTCACACCAAGAATATGAAGCTTTCTGAAGATGTAATTTTACTTTGCTTTTCGCATTGAAGTTTGTTCATGGTATTCATTAAGCTGACTGACAATTAAAATTTTCACCTGACCAGGTTGATTTGGAAAGAATATCAAAAGATACTCATGGCTATGTTGGTGCTGATCTTGCTGCACTTTGCACTGAAGCTGCACTTCAGTGCATCAGAGAAAAGATGGATGTCATTGATTTGGAAGATGAAACTATTGATGCTGAGATACTAAATTCCATGGCAGTTACAAATGAACACTTCCATACTGCTCTTGGAACAAGCAACCCATCTGCTTTACGGGAAACAGTAAACAGTTTTCTAGAAGCAATCTTTTATGGCTTCGAAGTTTTTTAAATGATATACCTCTGTTTTTATAATAAGGTAATAATCTCTCTCTTGGAATTGTTGAATAGGTTGTTGAAGTGCCGAATGTTAGCTGGGAAGATATTGGAGGGCTTGAGAATGTGAAGCGGGAGCTTCAAGAGGTAATAAGAGTTCCTGAATTGGGTTTGAGCTATATTTTTCTTGCTATATCTTTTCTGCCTAGTTAACTTCTGTTTGTTTATGCTTTTTTCCTCCCTGGAGACTGTCCAATATCCTGTGGAGCATCCAGAGAAGTTTGAAAAATTTGGCATGTCACCTTCAAAAGGGGTTCTTTTCTATGGTCCCCCTGGGTGTGGAAAAACTCTACTGGCTAAGGCCATTGCTAATGAATGTCAAGCCAATTTCATTAGTGTTAAAGGACCTGAACTGCTTACCATGTGGTTTGGTGAAAGTGAAGCCAATGTTCGAGAAATTTTTGACAAGGCCAGACAATCCGCACCGTGTGTTCTCTTCTTTGACGAGCTCGACTCTATTGCGACTCAGGTTGTTTCTTCAGTTCCTTATTCATTTATTCTTTGGGGGATCTTATTTGAATATTTTAGGTTAGTATGAAGATTGAAACTACTTACATATTGAGTGGTGGAAAACTTTCGAAATGGCTTAAAATTCATGAAAATGTCCAAATTTAGAACATCCATGTCATTTGACTGCACCCTAAAAGTTGAAACCCTGCACTGTATATGTTCCACCAGTTTTATGGCTTACGGGTAATATTTCTTGTCATTGTTGCAGAGGGGAAGCAGCGTTGGGGATGCAGGCGGTGCTGCTGATCGGGTTCTCAACCAACTTCTGACTGAAATGGATGGCATGTCTGCAAAAAAAACTGTTTTCATAATTGGGGCCACCAACAGACCTGATATAATTGACCCAGCACTTTTGCGACCAGGTCGTCTTGATCAGTTAATTTATATACCTCTTCCGGATGAAGATTCGCGGTATCAGATATTCAAGTCTTGCTTGAGAAAATCACCCATCTCCAAAGATGTTGATTTGAGAGCTCTTGCTAAATACACTAAAGGGTTTAGTGGAGCTGACATTACAGAAATATGCCAGCGGGCGTGCAAATATGCTATAAGAGAGAATATCGAGAAAGTATGTTTTTACCCTTTGCTTTATGTGCTTTTTTATGAGAGGATTATGAAGTTTGTGCATGTATATGCATACTCGCATCTACATAGTCATCTGCATTAACATTATCAGAGTTTCTCTTGTATTATGTAGCTCCATCCAGGTCCATATTTGTTGGTCACAGCAAAAAATAAAAAAAATTGGTTCCACATTCCTGGTATATGGTAGATCAATTATCATGTGTCACAACCTCAAGTCACATTTTTCTAAGTCATCCTTGTCCTTGGGGTGAGTCATCCTTGTTCCACATAAATTTCCCTTGGGCCATGTTTGATAATTGGTATGTGTTTTTTATTTTATTTTTTATTTTTTTGTTGATAAATAAGCAAATTTATTAGAAAAGCATCAAGATGATGCAAAAAAAAAAAAACAAAATTCAAACCCCTAAGGAAAAAAAAATGCTAGGTTATCAAGTCCTCCACAAGATCTACATAAGCTAAAACATCTGGATCAACCAACCCCGTAACCCAATTAGATAACACCGTAAACAGCTGCCTCTCCAGCCAAGAAATAGAATGAGACATCCCTTGGAAGACACGCCTGTTACGCTCCAACCAAATAAGCCACATTAAACAGTGAGAAGCAATAATCCATGCCTTTTGACATCTTCTTCCAACCCTCCCCCCAACCCAACTTTGCAAGACTGCCAACACCGAACCTAGCTGCACCGCACCCAAACCAAACCAAAAGTAGCCACAATAAGCATCCAAAGTCGAGATGTAACTGGGCAATGAACTAGTAAATGGTCTACCGATTCAGCATCACCACGACACAAACAACACCACTTCACCAGTATATGCCTACGGCGAATCAGATTATCAATTGTTAGAATACGTCCTAAGGTCGCCGTCCACACAAAGAAAGCTACCTTGGATGGCGTGCCCGACACCCAAACACATTTCCAAGGAAACGAAACCGCATTAACATGAATAAGAGCACCATAGTATGAAGATATAGAAAAAGTTCTCTTAGAGCCTGGACAGTCCCAAATCATAGAATCCTCCCCTGCACCTCCAGCTTGCAAACCGTATAAGAAACCCAACAGCTCCACTAACTGATCCACCTCCTAATCCTAAACCTCACGACGCAGCCGCACATTCCAAACCACCGCCTGTCCTTGCCTCGTTTGAACCGCCCCCACCATAACCTCAGAATCTTCTGCAATCCCAAACATTGAAGGGAATAGTTGCTCTAAAGAAGTATCCCCATACCACCTATCATGCTAGAAACTGACTCTTATCTCCCAACCTAGCTTCAGCTGAATCCTCCACCAAAACTCCTCCCAGCCCAACCCAATTCCTTTCCAGGCACCACAACCATGAGGCTATCCCACCTTATCCGAACACCACCCCCCTCTTTCCAAACCAAACTTTGCCACAACCACCTTCCTCTATAAATGCTCCATTTCCCCCCACAAAACACCGCAACCACTTACCCAATAATGCCAAATTAAACATAACCAACCACCTAACCCCCAAACCCCCTTTCTCCTTAGAACGACAAACTTGATCCCACGCCACCAAATGAGAATGAGAACCCTCCCCTTTATCTCCCCATAAAAAATCCCATTGCATCTTCTCAATCCTCTTCGCAACTGCCACCAGAATCACATGAACCGACATAAAATAAGTTGGGATACTCGACAAGACACTCTTGACCAAAGTAACCCTTCCTCTTTTAGATAAATATTGACGCTTCCACACTGCCAACCGCCCTTACACACGCTCCACCACCCTGTGCCACACCCCGAGGGCCTTGAAAGAAGCTCCCAAAGGTAGATCAAGATACGAGACTGGCAGAGAAGCCACCTTGCACCCCAAAATCGCTGCCAAAATCGGAAGTCGAGCCACCTCACCTACTGGAATAATTCAAACTTTGAGAGATTAACCCAAAGACCAGACACAACCTCAAAACACAGCAACACACACCGAAGATGTCCAATCTGACCAACGTTCGCATCACAAAATACAAGAGTATCATCTGCATAAAAAAGATGGGATACAACCAAAGAAGTAGGTCTAGAACCCACCTTAAAACCTTGTAACAGACCTCCATGAACTGCCCTCGACAGTAACTGCCCCAAAGCCTCCATAACAAGAATAAACAACAGCGGGGACAAGGGATCACCCTGCCGTAGGCCTCTATACGTGGGGAAAAAACCTAGTGGAAAGCCATTAACTAACACAGACATCTGCATAGTAGATATGCAAAAATGTATCCACCGTCTCCATGTAGCCCCAAAATCCTTTCTAGTATATACAACATAAACTCCCAACTAACATTGTCATATGCCTTCGCAATATCTAGTTTGCACATAATCCCTGCCTTCCTCTGCCTTAACCTCGAATCCACACATTCATTGGCCATCAAAACCGCATCCAGAATTTGCCTCCCACCCACAAAGGCATTTTGAGACTCAGACACCCCCGCCAACCCCCCTCGAAGGCTATTCGCCAAAACCTTGGCCAACAACTTGTACACATTACCCAAAAGACTGATAGGTTGAAAGTCCTTAATATCCTCTGCCCTACCTTTCTTAGGAATCAACATAATAAAAGTGGCATTCAAGCTCCTCTCAAACTGTCCCATCCGATGAAACTGCTTAAACATAGCCATCACATCCTCCTTCATCACTCCCCAATGGTGTTGGAAAAAAGCTATGGAAAAATCATCAGGTCCAGCCGCCTTATTCCCAGGCATACTCCGCAGCGCCTCAAAACACCTCTTCTTCCATAAATGCCTTCTCCAACAAAGGACACTCCGCCTCAGGAATAACATCAAACGGAACCCCATCCAGTTTCGGCCTCCAAACTCCCCCATTAGACCGGAATAAATACTTATAAAAACCCACTATGGCCCCCTTAATCTCCTCCGTAGATGATAACTCCACCCCATTCACCTGCAATCTCCCTATCTGATTCACACGCTGATGTACATTTGCCATACGGTGAAAGAAGCTCGTGTTCCGATCCCCATCCTTCAACCACAGACATCTAGATTTCTGGTGAAAACTAATCTCCTCTATACAAGCCACCTTTCCAAATTCTTTTCGAGCTGCATCCTGGCGAGTCATATCCTCCTTAGACAAAGTGCCCCTGTCCTCTTTCTCATCCAGCCCCTGCAAAACTGTTAAAATGTTCACCTTCTGAGTCTGCAAATGTCTAAACACCTCCCTATTCCACTCTCTCAGATTTGACTTGAGAAGCTTCAATTTCTGAGCTAAACGACAGCTAGGATTCCTAAGCACAGTATAACTGTCCCACCATCCCCTCACTTTCTCCCCAAAGCCTTCAGGCAAAAGCCACATATTCTCAAATTGAAATGGTGACGGTCCCCTCCTGATCCCCCCACTGTACAATAAAATTGGCCAATGATATGATACAGGATGATGCAACCTTAGTTGAGTCACCTGTGAAAAATCCCCCCTCCCAATCTCTAGTCACTAGAAACCTATCAATACTGGACATCGCCCTGCCCCCAGACCAAATATAACCACCCCCCCTGAAGCGGCAAGTCCACGAATTCCATCGCATCAATAAATGTAGAAAAAGCACCCATAGATCCTGACACCGAGGTCGCCTCCTGCTTCTCCTCCATGCACCGCACCACATTCAAGTCACCACCCACACACCACAGAACACCCTAGCGAAAAGCAATACACTGGAGCTCTTTCTAAAACGTAGCCTGTTCCGTCCATCTAACTGGGCCATAAACCCCGATGAAGGCCCAACGATAATCATCCGCAACACAACGAAACAAACAAGATAGCGAAAATGCCCCCACCTCCACATCCTCCTGCTCCATCACCCGTTGGTCCCAACACAGAAGGACACCTTCTACCACCCCCAATGCTGGTAAGAAAGTCCAATCCACAAAGCGCTCCATCTTTGTTTCTTAAAGACACATTACATTTGTCCTGGCACTTCTCAATAGAGATCGAACCAAGACCTTTTTCCCCCTATCATTCAATCCACGCACATTCCATGACAAAATCTTTAACTATATGGCAACAATAATTGAGTTCCACGACCCTTTCTACCACCCCTCTCCTTCCCGTCTTTGTCCTGATCATAATTTATGGAGCATTCCAATTTACGCAACTCCCTAGAATTCTTTTGTTTCTGTCCTTTAGTTTGCATCTCTTTTCCTAAAGGAACGCCCCTTCTCCAAGATTCCTCTATTGTGGAAAACAATTTTAAAGCCTTAACTTCATGACCTTCAAAGGAAACACCCAAATACTGACTAACCTCATTAATACAGGAAAGCACCGAGGCTGAAACCTCCACTGGCTTCGGAGGATCATTTCCCTGAAAGTCCACCTCTGTCTCAGACTCGCCATCAGCGTCCACCTCATTCACCAGATCCGTCGTCACAAACACAACCTCTAGTCAAACCACCATGGCTATGTCTTTTGCCATAAGTGCCCAACGAGTGTTGCCATCTCCCGTCACCTTCATGCGCCCATCCTGGTGAGTTGACATATCCCGAAGCTCCTCCATCGTCAGCGATCCTAGTCGCGGCGACAAATCCACATCCACAGTGCCATTAGCCTATAGAAAGTCAGGTGACGTCGGCCTTGCAAGCCCGGAAGGCTCTCGCGACTTCGACGATGACCCTTTCACTCAATCGGTGAACTGCCAAAGCCCGCTTCCGTCACACTCCATCATGGAGAGAAGATTCACATCCAGGTTATTCTACTTCGACATGTTCGGGTTTGAATGGCCCGACCCATTAGACCTTAGCTTATCAATATAGCTTTGCTAGCCCAACTCACCCACACCCTCTTTGTTAGCCATGCCCTGTTTGCCCACAGCTTGGCCTAGGACATTTTGGGCCTTAAAATGACGCAACGAGCCCACTCCCTGAGTCCCTCGATTGGGCCTTACAAGGGTTGATCGACCCAGCTGGCCCTTACCCTTAGAGATCCTCCCAAATCTTTGCAGATAATCCTCCAACCCCAATTGACGCGATTTACTCCGATCAAATCTCCCCAAATCATGACCTACCAAATCCGACGAAGCACCATCAGACAACCCCACCGGCGATGAAACATGAGCCATCGATGGATCTGCCTCCATCCAAACTGGAAGGGAGAACTGCCACGAACCCCACCGGACAGAGATATGCGGCGGTGTAGATTCAGAGCTTCGAATTCTTAGTTGAACACAACCCAAATCAGCTAAGGACTTGTCAACGTCCACGAAGCCTCCACACCGGTCGCCAACATCGCGATACACCTCGTCGCTACGCAGATGTAAAGGCAAGCCCATCAAACGGATCTAAACATTTTTCTCCAAAGCTGGCGTCTGATTTGAAACACAGAGCCAGAGGCGACCGCCATTCCAAGCGCAGATCACACCCATCAACTGTCCATGTTCGCCGCAACACAAATACCGCCTCACACTGTGTTTGAAAAACAAACAAGAATGCTTGACCTCCTAACGATCGCACCTTCACTTGCCCGGAGATCTTCCACCAACGTCTACCCAATCACGCATGGCCCCAAATCTGACGCGCTTTACACCTCTTCCACCTACCCTACCCACCATGGACTTGTCTAATAGCTTGAACCACTCCACCCAAGTTCTGGGTGTCACGACTTCCCCAATGGAGACATGTTGACCCATCGGTGGGACAGCCTTCACCGAAACCACCTTTCCATGTATTCCAGCAGACTGTTTCACCCACCATCCCCAGATAGAACCCTTCCATCACCAACGCAACTCCCTCCCAACCATCCCTGAAAGCCGACATGGGTATGAAAATTTGCTCCCTTCGTGATCCCATCGTCACCACAACTTGAACTGAGGACACCTCCACACGAACCCATGCTGTTAGACTTCGACGACCTCCACTTCGACGACCCAAGAATTTCAGGTTGTCTGGCATTTGCGACACCGCCCTTAGCTTCGTTGCAATCCAACATACTTCAAATCCGATGAGAACTACAGCCCGCTGAAGTCCCTTCCCTCTTTCCACAATCGAAAGACTTCGGCGACCTATTGAATCCACCGACGACTCCTCTAGCTTGAACAAGCGGCCACCAAGAAAAAGGATCCGCTGGCGTGGACCAATATCTTCGGCAACAAGCAACATTATACGCTCCTAAAATCTCGGAACATTATTTCTAGTTTTCTGATAATTGGTATATGTTGTTGAATAGGCTTATAAATTTCGTAAGACTTAAAGTGATGGGATTACTAGTGTGCTGGTATTAGGTTAGGGATGTAATACTAATTGCTCATGTTTGTTTACCATAGATTATTACATGAATACAAGTCAATCATATTTGTTATGAACTAGTTGGTTGGGATTAAATGTAAGAATTCTGTAAAAGACCTCATTAGGAGGTTTTGTTATTTATATGCAATAGGGACAACACACTTTTTCATCACCTAATCCCATGATATTGAATTACCAATCCCACCATGTCTCCTGGTAATGCTAATACAACTCTTTGGTGCGATTTATAGTCCCATGAGATTATGAACAACGCCCCTTTTAAAGCAACCAAACATAATTTTTGTGGGGCTCACGGATTACCAATCTGATCCCAACCCTCTACACCAGTAAATAAATGTGGCTTTTATTAATTTTAGTTTTCAGAGCTCATTGAATGAAGGTTTTGCCTATTGCAGGATATAGAGAGGGAGCGAAAGAGGAGTGAGAATCCAGATTCTATGGATGAGGACACCGAAGATGAAGTGTCGGAGATTAAAGCTGCCCATTTTGAGGAGTCGATGAAATATGCTCGTAGGAGTGTGAGTGATGCTGACATACGTAAATACCAGGTGTTTGCTCAAACGTTGCAGCAGTCTCGGGGTTTTGGAACCGAATTCAGGTTTTCAGAGGCGGGAACTGGGGCTGCTGGATCTGACCCGTTTGCGGCTTCTGCTGGTGGGGCTGATGAAGACGACTTGTATAGTTAAATTACAGAGATATAGTTGTACTTTTTAAATGACAGTTAATGTCTGTATGCGTTTAAAGCCTACTCACCGTGATGGTAGGAATGCTTATTTTGTTGCCCGTCTTGTTTAAACATAGATTTGGAAATTGAAGGGTTGTGTTGACTCGACTTCCAATTTCTAGTTTCTAGTTTCACCCGCAGAGGTCTCTCTTATGTTATTTGGGTACTGCAAAATGATCAATTGGCTGAATCTGAACTCGTTTGTGACCTTTTCCCCTTTCCAAGTTATTAATAATTTTGTTTACCCCCAGCTCCACTGGGATGTAGCTCCTGATGTTGTCTCCTGTTCAGGTTCAAAAAAACACTGGTTGATCTATGCTTCTCAAAAGTGAAAAATTATTCAATAGTCTCGAGACACCACTATTATATATGTACATGGTGCGCCTGACCAACATGGCCACACAAATGACCATGGATGGGATCAATTTATTTCACCTAGTCAATTAAAGGGGAAATAATGTTAGGGATCATGAAAAAAATATCATGAAATGCATTATGAAGATTTTTCATCATTTGATTAGTGTGGTGTTTTATTTTATATATAATCTAAAAGTGAAAATTTTTTCATGATCATTTTCATGATATTGCGGCTCAGGTGATGTGGTGAGGCAAGGGCCATAAAATGAACTAGCTACTTGCTACTTGAATTTGACTAATTTTAAAAAAATTATTTGAAATTTATTTGTTATGTTAAAAAATCTAGCCTGAGAAAGTGGTTCAAGGCCCAAATGGGAATATCAAGTGGAGGTAGTGGGCCAAGCTTGGAGGCAAAGTATACACCACAACTCCATTGAGTTGCAAGGAGGGATGGTTCCTCTTTCGACACTTGTCCAAGGCTGTGTTTGATTTAGGCTTAATTTGTTTAGGATGAAATTAGTAGAAAATGAAAGAAAGAATTTCTATGAGATTGTTTAGCTTAAAAGTGGTGAAAAATATGAGAAAATTAATTTTCTTATACAATTCATATTAGCATTATAACTAATTTTTTATTTCTTGCAAAAAACACAAGAAAAATTAAATGTGTGAGTTAAACTTTTAATTTTTTTTACCTTTTTCTTACAAAATTTTCATTTTAATCAAATGCTTGTAAAAAAAAATATTTTCCTTCATTTTATTTTCTTTTAATTTCATTTTCTACCAAATTTTCTTTCTAAAGAAAAGGAAAAAAAATGTGAAATGTAATTTTATTTTATTTACTTTTCATCTATCTTTTCCTTTTTTATTTTCAAATTTCTCACTAAATCCTCAAATCAAAAACAGACTAAAAGTTTTCTTCAAAATCAGATCATATAAACAATTCAAGCCGGAGCATGATATAGTCGTTCTAAGCCTGGATGAGAATATCAAGTGCAAGCATACACTAGTGTTATTGGGCCAAGCTTGGATGCAAAGTCCAGTTAGGCTACTGGGTCGGATGACCCTATTCCCTCAGATGGGCTGGCCTAACTACACAAGATTCTTAGAACCTAGGGAAATTGGGCCAGATTTATGGGCTGCCTAGATGGTGACCAAAAATCAAGCCCACCCTCTTTGAGGTAGGGGAGACCAGGCCTAACCAAAATAAAGGCGAGGGAGAAGAAACTTTAACCTAGGTAATTTAGGTCTTTTGGTGAACTATTGATGAAAAATACTTTTATGTTGTACAAAAAAAAATGTAAAAGAACAACTACTTCTATAACATACAATTTAGAGAAGAAATTATTGTATGAAGTATGAACACCACGATATTGGTGTGCCAAAATAATTATTGGAGTGCAAAAGATTTGATAAATTGAAACGTCTACATCATTTCAATATATATATATATATATATTTTTGTGAGTACATCCGAAACTATATCATTTCATTCAAATGTATATTTTTCAGCATTCTTATTGATTAGATATACCATTAAATGTTATGCTCTAAACCCGTTTCTCAACTATGAAGAGGGTCTTTGACATGATATTTTTTCCACTCACATTGTCAATTAACAAAGAAAAAGTTGGGAGCACTTTGCTAGCCAAAAGATATTAATAATTAAGGGTTTTTGCTAAGGACCACCTATTGAGTGTTAGTTAAGGACTGATAATGTTAAAAAAGTTGCAAATGTTATACACTGTATATACACCACATATTGTAATATAAGGCTATTTTAAGAAAATAATTAAAAGTCATATTTCAGTTTTTAATTTATTTTGAGTCACATTATCTCTATAATTTTATATATATATATATATATTTTAAAAAGTCAAAAAAAATTAAAAAAATCAAATTTTAACCGTTTCTTCAAAATAGGTCATATAAACTCAACAATATAGGCCCCGTTTGGGATACTAGTTTCGACTAAAATAGTCATATAGGACAAAATGGGCTATTTTAGTTATATAGGACAAAATGTCACCTCCAATCTTTAATCATTTAATTTTTTTTCTCATAAAAGTAAAAAAAACTAAAAAGGCTATTTCAAACAAGATTTTTTAATCCTGGATTAAATAGTTAAAAAATCAACTCGCATCCCTAACAAACCCTTAAATGATCAATTAGATGTCAAATCAAAGATGCCATTTGTGTAATCCAATGTGGCTTAACTTAGCATATCAAAATCACATCATGCTAATAATTAAATGCCTAATTGCACGAAGTTTTTTCTTGTATTTCATATTTTAAAAATCACAGTAGAGCCGATGATTCAAATTAAACAAATCTAATCAAACCAAGAAACCACCTTCACCAGATCAACAAACCATGACTTGGATAAAGTCCCACACCTTTTGTTCGTTGCTTCAATTAATATAACATATTTATTTTGATAAGCATTGATGCAATAATTAATATAACATATTTATTTTGATAAGCATTGATGCAATATCAAGAACGATAATGTTATATGTATCAAGCAGTACATCAATTAGTGTACTAATATATGTTATGATATTATTACTAATCACATCCGTTATACAACTTATAAATACCTAAAATTTTGTAAAATTATACCATATCATGTACACTAATTAATACACTCCTTAGTACATATAATATTATTCTCCCAAGAATATTTTAAGTTATAACAAGTCCAACATGTTTGGGTAATCCAAAAGAACAGTTAATGACAGACCTTATGAGAACAACTAGTCAATTTCGTTAAATAACAAACTTTTAGGAGAGACTTTTGTATAATTGTTGCCCTTATTTACTGTTTAATATTAACATTTATGTAAAAAATATTTTGAAAATAATAAAAAAGTTAAGAATAATTTTGAATTCAATAAAAAATGTTTCAAAATTCATAAAAAAAATATCCTGTGTTATTCACTTTTTTTTTTTTTTTTGGTGTGTCCTAAGAGCACTTTGTCAACAATTTTAAGCCTCCGTTTGGGAAGTGAGTCGGCTTTTTGACTTTTTTAGCTATTTTAGCCTGGGTTAAAAAGTTTGTTTTGGGAAGAGCTTTTTGATTTTTTTGACTTTTTTTGTGAGAGAAGAGTGTAATGATTATGGGTTGGATGCGATGTTTTGTTTGTTGTGACTAAAATAGCCTATTTTGTCTTTTGTGACTATTTTAGCCACAAACCAACTTGCCAATTAGGAAAAAATTCAGTTTATTGGCTTAATTGAGTGACTTTATTTCTTTATTTTTTTACATTTTTTTAAAAAAAATAAAAAAATTAGTTTTTTCCCCTACTTCTCAAAATAGGCTGAATACAATTGAAAAAAAATTAAAATTCATCACTTTGTGTATTTAATCAAAATCAACATTATTAAAGTTTTATAAATCTAGTCTTGGAAAACACTTATACCTCCCTAGAAGGTCAGAAATTCAAATCTTGTTACAATTTTTTGTTTTTTCAAGCTAAGACTTTCAATGTATATCAAAAAATAAAAAATAAAGAAAAAATAAAGCAGTTTATAAATATAAATAGCAAGACAAATATGGGTATTTTGTATACAAAATACTTAACCTCCAACCTCACTTGCAAGCGCAGAAGTGTAGCCTCTATGTTACCAGTAGTGGCGGAACCAAAAAATTAAATTAGAGGAGACACTTATTAATTACAATATTAAATTTTTTTATAAAAATGTTTCACATAAATTTTTACCATTAACTTCAAGAAAGATAAAAAAAATAATAATAATCAGTGTGTTTGGTTTTAATTTTCTGAATTCAATTTTCTGAAAATTAAGTTTTTTATTTTTCGTATTTTTTTGATTTTAGTGAATATTTTTTAAATTTTAAACAATTTTTTTTTTACTTTTTTTAGATGCACATTACTTAGATATGTATTTAAATAGTAAAATATTTGTGAAAAAATATTTAAAAAAATTAATAAATAAACAAAAATACAAAAAATGTACTTCATATTATTTTTTTTTTATTTTTTGGTATTTAGTGTATTTTTTAAAGATTTTTTCACAAATATTATACTTTTTAGGTATACTTATGTTAGGTGTGTCTAAAAATTAAAAAAAATTGCTTAGAACATTAAAAAAATTTATTAAAAACATTAAAATACAAAAAATAAAAATGTAAAATTTTTTGAAAACTATTTTCTGAAAACTAGAACCAAATAAGCTAAATATTATTTATAATTAGTGTATCATGGACAATATTAAAAAAAGTCATGGATATAAAGTTTTAAAATAAATTATATAATGATAAAGTAATTTTTTATACAAAATATGCGTAAAAATTCAATATAATAGTTATACCACGTCATCATTAACATGTGACATCACCAATTAATAGTAAAGAAACACATGGAGAATAAACACTACATGTCAAATGTAATTAACAATTCAATAAATTCTATATTTTCATTGAAATTAATTATGTTTTCATGTCAATAGTGATAGACACCACCATTATATTGAAATTTTCATAGATAATAATATCGTAATCACTTTATTTTCAATTAAATAACCATTATTATTCTTATTATTTTAAAAATGCCATTGACATTTAAAATAATATTTTTATAAATTTTTTTATTTAAAATATTCTCCTTATGTTTGCTTTTAAAAAAAAAAAATTCCAATACGGAGGGGGGCATGTGACCCTTGGCTCCTTGTTAGCTCCGCCCCTAGTTACTAGGCCACAAGGCTTTAATCTACAATGTAATGTGTTAATATATATAATAGTGTTATTATTATATTTACGGTAAATTATCAATTGGTTTTAATAGTTGAACTTAATTTTCATCAGTCCTATTGAAATAAGTCTTGATAAAATTGTCGATAAAAATAATTTTTTTTTAACAATTTTTATATATGTCGCTAAAAATTGACAATTAGTGACTTTTTTATCATGATTTTTATAAAATGTCGCTAAAACTTATAATTAGCGACTTTTTTATGGCAAATTTTTTTCATAGGACCTATTAGACAATAAATCTACTTATTAGGACCTACATATAAATACCCTTATTATTTATACAATTTCTCCCCCATAAATCTTCCGAATGATGTGATAATATTAGTTTAAAGATTTTGAGAGGAGAGAGAAGTATAAGAGTATAAATCATTAATTTATTTATTTTTCTTACCATGTTATTTGGAGAGTTTGTAAGAAAGAAATTATGGGAATAAAATAATTTTCTGATTTAGTAACCGAACATGTGTGTTGTGAGTTATGAAGTCAAAATGACAAAAAAAAAAAAAAAGTACAGAAAATATTGTTTGAATAATGAAATTTTATTTTTCTTTAATTTTTTATGGATATTTTGGGGGAGTTTAGATGAATCAATTGAAAAGTGTTAATTGGATCCGAGTCATATAAGCAGTTATGTTGAGAAGTGACTGACATATGGTCGGTCACCGGCTAACCAATCATAGCTAGCTGATGGCTTTTTTGATGGATCACTCACATGCGCTTATTTTGAGAAGGCTTAAATAAGTTATTTTTTTTTAAATTATTATAAAAAAGTATATAAAAAATAGAATAGTAACGTGATGTAAATAAATCGAAAAATTAATAAGTTAACTTATAAGATCATTAATATCAAATTAATTAAAATTTTGTTATATTTTAACTTAAAAGTTATATTGTCTATTTTGATCTTACATCTTTTTAAATACATTTTCAAATAAACTCTTTATTATTCCTCTAAATTATTTAAATATCATTTTATTCATTTTAATTAGGAATTATTTTTTATAAATTCAACACAATTAATTCTAAAATATAAAAAGTCATATTTTTTTTATGTTTGATTAGGATAAATTATTAGTTACATTTGTTGAGTCAAAACTATTAAAACTAAAATGACTAACTTAATAACTAGTTTGATAGAAGTAAGATTTAATGATTTATTCACTTTTTTAACTACAAAAAAAAAAAAAAAAAAACTAGTATGATAAAAATACTCCAAGTCATTTCTCAAGAGAGGCCCTAACTTCTTCATCTTAGATAAGCTCACTCCCAAATAACATCATCAAATTATTATTATTTCTGTTCTTTTTCCCTAGTGGATAACATAATAGTGGACATAAAAAAATACAAGTAATGTCCCCAACCAAAAATATCTATTTTAAAGAGTTTAGATTTAAAATGCGTGAATCAAATTTATTTTAGGTGCGACTTACATGATATATATTTCAAATTTTAAACATTTTTTTTTTTCTGAATGTTCTGTTAATGAACTTATTGTTTCAAAAGTTTAAGGACATAAGTCTAATAGTGTATATCAAGTTAATAGTCCCCTTCACTTGTCATTCCATCTCGCACGTGTAAAGGCAAATAGAACAAGAAACAACATGCATGAAAATCGACATAACAAAATATAAAATGATAGAAATAACAAGAGTGATAGGACTTTGAATGTGAAATTTCATAGAATCGATATCATGTTTAAGGGTTGTTTGGGATTTGCTTATTGTACATTTTTTGATTTCTTATGAGAAGAAATAATGTGACTTAAATAAGTGTACTTATTTAGATCATTCTCAAATAATTAGAATTCATATCATTTTAAGTGATATTTTATAATAATTAGTTTAGTTTTTTTATGATATTATAATTTTAAAATTTATTTCACATTTTTTATTGTTGTAAATTAAAATTTGCTAAACTATAAAGTAATAAGACTATATTATATCCTTTAGAGTTTCTTCCGAATTTTAATAAAAAAAACCTCAAAATCAACAATGTGTGGAGTGTAAATATTAATATTTATTTTTCTTTATAAAGCTTCAATGAAAGTGTGAGGTATTTAAACTTTAAGAGGTTAAATCAACAGTAAATACTTGAGAATGAAATCTAAGATTATGAATCCGAGTCATTTTAATAAGTTATTAGAAGTTTGTTCTGTCGTTGATTTTATAATTTTTACATTAGTCGAGGTATGTATAAATTAACTTAAATATTTAATTATTAAAAAATAAAAGAAAAAGAATATGAGATCTGATTTGAAATCTTTATGATGATCGTTTAATTTTGATGTGATCCAATCTGCATGTAACTGTCTTGAAATTAGTCAGATATTTATAAATGGACTCAAACAATCAATTATTAAAAAAACAAAGAAAAAAGTGGAAGATATTTATAATGATATTTTAATGTGGTCCAATTTGTGTATAACAGTCCTGTCCTGTCCTGTCCAGCTCTGCCTGCCCTGAATTTCCTGAATTAAAGTTCTTCCATTCACACCAAAGTAGTCCCATTTTTTTTTTTTGGTTATGCATGCATATATATATATATACATATTGACGTAACATGCAGAGCTATGGCTTGCATCACCTCAAGTGGTAGAAGAAAAAAAAAAGGGAAAATTGCTACACAGTTGTGGCAGAAAAAAATAATTATTTACTAATAATTTTTTTATAATATTAATAATTAATATTTATAATAGTTATTATTATTTTGTAATTATTTTCTACACCCACTATGGTGTAGTTTTCCCAAAAAAAAAAATAAAAATAAAAATAAATTTCTGTCACATTTACCTTGTTTGGGATAGTCAAAAAATCAAAAACACCCAATTATATTGCTCTTTTTATTTTTTTTACATATATTTTTATAAAAAATGTAGTCAATTACAATAATCATTTTTTCAAGTTATACATAATTTTCATACATAATGATATTATTCACTTCTGATAGGAAGTGAGGATTAGGAAATGGTGGACAAGCAAGGAGGAAACGGTGGATGGATCCCGATGGTGAATCAATGGAGAGGAGGTAGATCACGGGGAAAAGCAATAAGGAATGGCCTATTTACTGTGTTTGTTAACAATCTACCAAGGTTAATAAATGCTAAATCATTGTTCAAACTCTTCACAAAATTTGGTATAGTTCAAGATGTCGTCATCCCTTTCAAAAGACGGAAAAAGATAAACTCCAGATTTGGTTTTGTGAGATTTGACTGCCATGCAGCTTTAGATATCGCTATTCAGAAAGCAAATGGATTTTTGGTGAATGACAGGGTATTAGAAGTGAAGTATGCCATTCATGATGCCATTCATGATAGGAGCTTTAGGGATGCGCACAGCAAGGGTCGACCCTAGACCATCAAAGAGGCAGTGGATCCACACAAAGGCAAGGGTAAAGTACCTTTTACTGGTCACATAACATTTACAGAGGTTCTTCAAGGGGTCACAACCACTGCGGCTGGATCAGCAAACATGAGTATCAAAGTTAATGAAGATGGGCATGGATGGCTATTCGCAAGTGTAATCATCATATTACACTTGGATTACTCCATTACCGGCATCAGAAAGGCCCTGAAGGAGAAGGGATTAGATCATGTTGTGGTTAGAGAGAGAGAGGGGGGGAGTCGTGACATCGTCTTGACCTTCAAATCTCAAGAGGAGTTGAAACACCATATACTCAGTATCAAGGAATGGTTTCACGACTGGAGTTAGTTTGTGTTGGAATGAAAGCCAGCAGTCCATATAGAGCAGGAGAGATGTGTGTGGTTGAACCCTTTAACCTCTGGAACAGGAACACACTTAACAACATTGGAGCTTTATGGGGAACAGTTCTAACCTTAGAGGGTGATATTTGCCACCCAGAGTCATTTTCCTACTCCAGAATTAAAGTGGTTACTTTGTACATGGAGTTCATTAACAAAACCATAAACCTGGAGTGCAAGAGTAAACTACACCCAATACTTGTCTATGAAGATCTTCTTGGCAACCCAGAGGAGTATTTTGGTTCGAATCTTAATGGGTTGGACGTTTATAGCTCCATTGTTAACTTATGTAGGGTAGTGGAAGGTAATCCTTCAGAGGCGTGTTGAAAGGGAAAAGAAGATGAAGATGAAGATGAAGATGAGGTGGCAGAAGGTTATGACTTGTCTAGTGCTGTGTTGGCCTTCCCCATTGAGGTGTCACTAAGGAAGGAGCTTACTCATTGCTACAATGAAGAGGATGAGGACACAGTGGTTGGGGAGTCACTGTGTGATGTGGAATTCAGCAGGCCTACTGCTGTAGGTATGAAAGAAGTAATGATGGAGGAGCGTGCACCCTGTCCTAAGAGCAATGATAATTGTAAGAGGTGTGTTGAGCAAGTTTTAACACCTGGCTTTTTCAAAAGTCTTAATGGACCAAATGAGGGTCTTGGGCCTAGCATTAATCTTGAGGTGGTCTTAGCCCACCTACCTGGTGAACAGCTAGTTCAAGGCCCTATCAACATGTCATACAAATCACAGAGTATTAGGCCCAGCAGAAATGGCCTATTGCATTTCAAATCTCCTGGGCCACATACTCATATAGTTACTACTGGGTCAAATAGTCTCAGCATTCAAGATCAAGGCCAAGTTTGACCACCTACAATCCTTCTCAACCACTTGCGGTATACAAAGAAATTAGGGAAAAATAAGGCTCTGATGGAGGGCTTCTCTCGTTTTGCTAGACTTTATGGTCACAAAGCAGCAGCTATTAGTAAACATTCCTCCAAGTCTGTTATCTTCAGACCAGCAGCAACTGCTCTTGCACAATCAGAACTATCCAAGGGTGATTCAAATACACATAGCTATCTCCTCAAAGAAGCTAAAGCTACTGTCCATTTGGGGAAAAAACTTGGAATAAATTTTCGAGGGAAAGAAGATGTTGTGATGGAGAAGATCAAGGATCTGGAGCTCAAGGACAAAGAGAGAATTATCAAGGAGGGTAAGGCTAAGCTGTAACAGTAGTAGCTGGGGAATTACAATGTGTTAATTTGTTTCTCTATGAAGCTTCTTTCTTGGAATGTTAGGGGTTTTGGTAAGCCAGAGAAGAAGGGCCGAATTAAAAAACTTTTAAAACATAAGAACTTCGATGTGGCATTCTTTGAAGAAACTAAGAAAGTAGTGGTTTTGGGCATTGAGGTGAGGGGGCTTTGGGGTAATAGGAATATGGAGTTCTTGTCTGTGGACCCTGAAGGAACTGTAGGAGGGCTTCTGTGCATCTGGGATCCAGGAGTCTTCCAATTAGTTAGCAGTTGCTGTAATAGGAGATTTATTTTACTCTCAGGTATATTATACAACTTTTTTCACTGTGTTTTGTTGAATATATATGCACCTAATAATGTCAACAACGGATCATCCTTTTGGAATACTCTACTTAACCTCAAAATCTCTTTCCCTCATCCGTTGTGCTTGGGAGGGGATTTCAATGAGATAAGGCATTTGGGAGAGAGAGAGTAGGCTGTTCCAGGAAAGAAAGGGGTATGAATCATCTTAATGAGTTTATAGATAATTGTGAACTGAATGACCTATCTCTTTATGGTAGGAAATATACTTGGTGTTATGCTAATGAGGCACAAAAATGGAGCATAATTGATAGGGTCTTGCTAAGCCCTGAATGGTTGATTCACTTCAACATGAAGCTTTGGGGATTGCCTAGACTCATCTTAAATCATTGCCCTTTATTGATGATGGAAGATGAAAGAGATTGGGGCCCTAAACTCTTCAGATTTATCAATGCTTGGACTTTGTATCCCAGCTTCTCTTCTTTCTTCAATACTTGTTGGAAGAATGCTAATTATGTGGGTTGGGCTAGTTTTATAATTCAACAAAAACTAAAGAACCTGAAACTGGAGTTAAAGAAATGGAATATTGAAGTGTTTGGCAATGTCTCATCTAAGCTCAAGGCTGTAGAGGATGAATTGCATGCACTAGATATCACTGCTGAGGCCAAAGTTCTGATAGATTCAAAAAATGTTAGAAAAATGGAGGTTAGAGATGAAGTGTGGAAGCTCTATAGAAGGATGGAGTGGTTATGGTATCAACAATCCATATTGACTTGGTCCTTGCAAGGGGACAAAAACACTAGGTACTTTCATGTTATTGCTAGTAGTAGACAAATTAGTAATATGATCAACTCCATTTCAGTCAATGGTATGTCCTTTGAGGAACCTAGCAGAGTCAAGCATGAGGTGTTTATTCACTTCCGGAATCAATTCAAGGAAAGTTGGCTGTATAGGCCTGTTTTGGGTGGGAAATTCAAATCAATTGAGGACAGCTCTGTATCTCACCACTTGGGTTTTGATTTCACTGAAGCAGAGGTTTTGGCAGCCATTAAAAAGAGTAATGGTAACAAAGCTCCGTGCTCGGATGGTTTTAACTTGTTATGCTATCAAAATTTTTGGAAAGTTATGAAACAAAACATCATGCAATTCTTTAGAGATTTTCACATCAACAGCAGGCTCACCTATGGAATCAACAGCTCTTTCATTACCCTCATTCCCAAGGTCGTAAATCCCATTAATCTATCTGACTATAGACCTATTAGGCTAGTTGGTTCTCTATACAAAATTTTGGCAAAATTCCTTGTGCATAGGCTGAAGCCAGTAATGCCTTCAATCATTGGAGAGACTCAGAAAGCTTTTATAAGAGGAAAGAATATTATAGATGGGGTGTTTATTGCTAATAAAGTAGTTGATGGCTGGAAGAAAGCCAAACGGCAAGGGCTGATTATCAAATTGGACTTTGAGAAAGTCTTTGATTCAGTAAATTGGGAATTCTTGTTCTCCATGATGTCCAATTTTAGGTTTGGGTCTAGGTGGATCTCCTGGATGCAAGCTTGTGTGTCTTCAGCCCGAATCTCCATACTAGTGAATGGTTCACCAACTAGCCAGTTCTCTCCACAAAGAGGCCTATTTCTATTCAATATTGTGGCTGAAGGGCTCAATATTCTCCTTACCAGAGCACTAAATCTTGGCATTCTTAAAGGAGTATTGGTTGGAGCTAATAAGGTTCTTATATCGTATCTTCAATTTGCTGACGACTCTATTCTCTTCTGTGAAGCAGATTTAGATCAGGTGGTTAGTATCAAAATAACCCTCAGATGCTTTGAAGTTCTATCTGGGTTGAGAATCAATTATCACAAAAGTGTTGTATGCGAAGTTGGTGTGGTGGATAGTCACTGCACATCTTTTCAAACCTCTTGAATTGCAAAGTGCTTAGCTTATCTTTGAAATTTTTGGGGCTACCTTTAGGTGCCAATCTAAGTAGAAAATCAACTTGGAAACTTGTGCTTGACAATGTTAGAGCAAAACTATCAAGATGGATGAGGAAAATGCTGTCATTTACTAGAAGATTAACCCTAATTAAGTCGGTCTTATCAAGTTTACGTGTGTACTATCTTTCTCTCTTTAAGATGCCTGAAGGTGTGGCTCGTGAATTCGAGAAAAATGAGGCTGCTTTCCTGTGGGGTGGTAATGAACTAAAAAGGAAAGTTCACTTGGTGAAATGGTTAGAAGTAACAAAGCGTGTTCCCTAAGGGGGTTTGGGCATCAGGAGGATTAGGGATGTTAATGCTTGTTTGCTTCTAAAATGGTGGTGGAAATTTGGAAATCAAACTAATGCACTATGGAGGAGAGTTATTTGTAGTAAATACAAGATAGATGTAGACTGCTGGCATCCTCCTGTGAAATCTTCTTACAAGCATTTTAGGGTGTGGAAGGACATTATCTTCATTGGGGTACAAAGTAGGAACATATTCAATTACTTCTTGGATAACTGCCAAATCAAGGTGGGAGATGCCCACAGAATTAGATTTTGGCATGATAAGTGGTGTAGAGTCACTTCCCTCGATGATGAATTCTCTTCTCTATTCATACTTTCTTCTGCTAAAAATGGTAAATGGTTCTCTCCACCATTTTTATGCTATGAAAACTAGCTCTTGTGATTAGAACTTCATTTATAGAAGACCTTTGTATGCTTGGGAATAGCTGGTTGCTTAGCAAAATCTGTTTGTTCGCTTTTTGGTTTTGTTCTTTGTTTTATCTATTGGTTACTCACAAACTGGAGTTTCGAACTTGTGCTAGCTCCAAGCTCCTCTTTATTGATGTACCTTATCATACTTTGTATGTCTCATCAATAAAGATTTTTTGCCGATAAAAAAAAAAAAAACAATCAATTTTCAAACAAGCCATTATATCATATTTAACTTATCATCTGAATTGTTATTATGAATAAGAATAAATAAAATGTATATTGAAATTTTAGTTTTTTTTTATTATTTACATTTTTTGATTTTTAATGAATGGACAATAATACACAGTAGACTTTTATTCTATAATAGCTAAAGTGTCACATGTAGTATGCTAATTTATTTACGACTTCATGCGTCAATACGACATTAATTTAAGCAAAATTCTATTCATGCAAAAAGTTTACATAGACAACATCACAAAAATAATGTGACATTACTATTATTGTAGTGTTTTGTTGTGATTTATGAGTGTTTAGTTATGTATTAGTATTTAGTACAAAATTTTCATGGCTAAACTTACATAAAAAAAAATTCTAATACAATTATTTTTAAACTATTGTACTTATATCTAATTTACCCTTATAATCAGATGTCACACCATCATTAGTGAGTGATATAGAGAGTATGATGTGGTACGTGAACATGGAGCTTTTTACTCTATGGATCATTAATGAGCCACGTAAGTGTAAAACTATGAAAATAATGGACTGACGTTGATGGTTGTCGAAATTTAAGTAGGTAGAAATTATTATTTATTTATTTTTAAGTAGGTAAGAAATTTAAAGAGGTAGGAATTTTTAAAATAATTTTTGTGATATAATACAATAGAAGAATGATGTGTAGTTACAATTTTACAATAAAATATATTTCATCAATAAATAGTTTATTTTAAATAATAGGTTTGAATTCATTGACATTATACTATATGTAATTTCTATTTATATGTAGAATTACTCAATAAGAGTATTTAAAAAATCCAATAGAATCAATAAATTGACTAGACTAGTCCAAATTGTATGATTTGATTCGATTTTTTGAGAGAACTAATTAAGTTTTTGTTCCAAGCGATTAGGAGTTGTTTATCGTGATTCACTTTCCAAATTAACACTCAAAAGAACTGAGTACAACCGAATCATTCCTTATTTATATGATTGTTATACTGCTTTATATTATTGATAAATACATTTATATAACATGAAGAATTGTATGTATATTTACACATGTTATATAAGTTAGAATATTATGAAAATTTGAAGTATGTTTGTGAATCTTTTGAAATGTAGAATTAATTTTTTATTTATTTATTGGATTTGATAATATGATATACGTACCATAGAATTGAGCCATTTTTATGATTTAGTTCCTATTCAATTTTAAAGGTAATATAATTTAGTTTAAATCTTGAATTTTTTATTTTGTTGAGATCAATTAGTTCTTCGTTTACCTTAAAATTGAATCAAATGATTTGTGAACATCCCTACTACTTGCACATGATTTTCTTTCGTTTAGATTGGGAAGAAGGTTAGTATTTTTTTATAATAAAAATATGTCTATTTATTTTTAAATGAAGATTAAACTACTCAAACGACCTGTCGGCTCAATATCTAGACAAACCATGATTTAAATATAGGGTTTAGTTATGGTGTGCAACTTACACCTCACACCTTATTCTTTACACTTACACCTTATACTTACACCTTTTATACCTTACACCTTACACCTTTTGTGCAAGTGGCACATGGTGTGCAACTTACACTTACACTTACACCTTACACCTTACACTTACACCTTTTGTGTAAGTGGCACATGGTGTGCAACCCACTTACACCTTTTGTGGGTTGCACACCTAAGAAAACTCCTTAAATATATAATGTAACTCAAATGTATAATTAATTATCTCCTGCTACGCACTACTAGCTAAGTATATATTTGCATCCAACTATTTGCTACAGGACAGATGTTGTCGCAAATAATTAGGGTGTGTTTGGTAACGTTTACGTTTTCAGTTTATATTTACAAAAATTTTATAAACTGGTTTTTGTTTATTTTTTGTTTATTTTTAGAAAAATATAAACTACAAATGCGTTTGGTAATTGACAAAATGTTTAAAAAAATTTAAAAATATAAAAAAGAGTGAGAAATGGCAAGTGGTGGCAAGTGGCGGCAAGTGGCGGCGGAAGATGGTGGTAGAAAGTGGTGACGGTGGGTGGGTGAGTGGCGGTGGCGGGTGGTGGGTGGTAGTGAGTGGGTGGTGGTGGTGGTGGCGGGTGGTGGTGGTGGCAGGTGGTGGTGGCGGGTGGTGGTGGTGGCAGGTGGGGGGCGGATGGCGGGTGGTGGCGGGTGGTGGCGGGTGGGTTGTGGTGGTGGGTGGTGGCGGGTGGGTGGGTGACGGTGACGGGTGGTGGGTGGTAGCGAGTGAGTGGTGGTGGCGGGTGGCGGGTGGTGGTGGCGGCGGCGGTAAGTGGGTGGTGATGGCGGGTGGGTGGATGACGATGGCGGGTGGTGGGTGGTGATGGCAGGTGGGTAGCGGATGGCGAGTGGTGGTGGGTGGTGGCGGGTGGTAGTGGTGGGTGGGTGGGTGGGTGACGGTGGCAGGTGGTAGCGAATGGGTGGTGGTGGTGGCGGCGACGGCGGCGGGTGGGTGGCAAGTGGCTGGTGGTGGTGGCAGGTGGGCGGTGAGTGGTGGTGGCGTGTGGTGGTGGCGGGCGGTGGATGGTAGTGGCGGGTGGATAGTAGGTAGGTGGTGGTTATGGTGGTGGCGAGGGGTGGGTGGTGGTGGCAAATGGGTGGCAGATGGGTGGTGGGTGGTGGCTGGTGGTGGTGAGTGGTGAGTGGTGGTGGCAGGTGGTGGTTGGTGGTGGTGGCAGAAAACAGTGGTGGAAAATGGTGACGGGTGGTGGCTAGTGGTGGGTGATAAAAAAAAAAAAAAAACTGAAAACTCAAAACAGAAATACATTTTTTGGCCAAATTTATAAACTGAGACCACTGATTTATAAATCAAAAATTTTACCAAACAAGTTTTTATTTGAGTTTTTTTAAATTTTTATAAATATAAACAGAAAACTGAAAACCTGGGTGTGTTTGGTAACGTTTACGTTTTCAGTTTATATTTACAAAAATTTTATAAACTGGTTTTTGTTTATTTTTTGTTTATTTTTAGAAAAAACATAAACTACAAACGCGTTTGGTAATTGACAAAATGTTTAAAAAAATTCAAAAATATAAAAAAGAGTGAGAAATGGCAAGTGGTGGCAAGTGGCGGCGGAAGACGGTGGTGGAAAGTGGTGACAGTGGGTGGTGGGTAGCTGGTAGTGGTGGTGGGTGGGTGGGTGACGGTGGGTGATGGGTGGGTGGTGGTGGTGGTGGTGGTGGGTGGGTGGGTGACGGTGGCGGGTGGTGGGTGGTAGCGAGCGAGTGGTGGGTAGTGGTGGCAGGTGGGTGGCGGATAGCGGGTGGTGGTGGGTGGGTGGTGGTGGCGGGTGGATGGGTGGGTGATGGTGGCGGGTGGCGGGTGATAGCGAGTGGGTGGTGGTGGCGGGTGGGTGATGGGTGGGTGGTGGATGGTGATGGTGAGTGCCGGTGGCAGGTGATGGGTGGTAGTGAGTGGGTGGTGGTGGCGGGTAGTGGTGGCATGAGGGTGGGTGGCGGGTGGTGGTGGGTGATGGCAGGTGGTGGTGGTGGTGGGTAGGTGGGTGACGGTGGTGGGTGGTAGGTAGTAGCGAGTGGGCGGTGGTAGTGGTGAGTGGTGGTGACAGGTGGGTGGCGGGTGGGTGGTGGGTGACAGTGGTGGTGGCGGTGGTGGTGGGTGGTGGGTGGCTAGTGGTGGATGGTGGTAGCGGGTGGGTGGTGGCAAGTAGGTGGCGGGTGGTGGTGGCGGGCGGTGGATGGTAGTGGTGGGTGGTGGTGAGCAGTGGATGGTAGTGGCGGGTGGTGGGTGGTGGTGGGTGGATGGCAAGTGAGTGGTGGGTGGTGGTGGTGGCGGCGGCGAGGGTTTGGTGGTGGTGGCGAGTGGGTGGCAAGTGGGTGGCTTGTGGGTGGTGGTGGCGGGTGGTGGTGGTAGGTGGGTGGTGAGTGGTGGTGGTAGGTGGTGGTGGGGAGTGGGTGGTGGGTGGTGGGTGGTGGTGGTGGGGAATGGGTGGTGGGTGGTGGTGGCGGAAGACGG
This sequence comes from Camellia granthamiana, assembly GCA_036172215.1. Lineage (NCBI taxonomy): Eukaryota > Viridiplantae > Streptophyta > Magnoliopsida > Ericales > Theaceae > Camellia > Camellia granthamiana. The sequence goes on along the minus strand of CM069914.1, from coordinate 56,422,802 downwards.
TGGTGGAAAATGATGGCAGCTGGTGGCTAGTGTTGGGTGGTAAAAAAAAAAAAACTCAAAACTCAAAATGGAAACACATTTTTTGGCCAAATTTATAAACTGAGACCACTGATTTATAAATCAAAAATTTTACCAAACAAGTTTTTATTTGAGTTTTTTAAATTTTTATAAATATAAACAGAAAATTAAAAATGTAAGTGTTAATATTTGCATCCAACTATTTGCCACAGGACAGATGTTGTTGCAAATAAATAGTTTTCTTGTTTTTAATACTTACTAGCGACAATCATTACTGTCACTATTAGCAATGGGATTTTAAGAGGCGGCCATAAACAAATGATTTTTTGTGGGCATGTTTGGTGTAATTTATTATAAATTAAAAGTTAATAATCAGAAAGTAAATTTCAATCGGGATAAAATTGTAAGGTTACACCGAACAATCCAACACATACTGTACGAGCACGAAATAATTCTTCTCATATGATCCTGTTGATCAAGTTTGCGCTCCCCCAAACGTCGTTGCTTTGCTTCTTGAAAATACAAACGTGAGCTAACCAGCGAGTGTGTGCCGGAAACCCCTCCGATGCCTAAGTCAGCAACTAGACAATAGACAATAAGCTCTGTGTATTCTAGAGTGAGAATTGTGATACCTGTACATAGGTTCTGTTGTGAGTTTTTATAGCTTTTGCCTGGCAAAATCCTAGTAAAACTCTTATTCCTCAATATAGAGTCCTCCTAGGAATCACACTTCTAAAAGATAATGCTTATCCTTCAACATCCTCTTCACTGCTTAAACCAAGTGAGATGGTTTTACCACAGCTGAATAACAGTATGACTAAGTTTAACATACTCAATCTGGTGCTTTCATATACAAGGCCTAGCTCGGTCCCTGTTCACTTATACCCTGGTTTGGCTGTTTAGACCGAGCTAACTGCAGCAGCCCCAACCGAGCTAACAAGGGTGAGGTCCAATTTGTGAAGCCCAAACACCTTGGCCCATAGCTCGGCCTAAACTTCTCCTGGCTCAAGCTCGTTAATATTTAGACCGAGCTACAGCAGCTCATATCTGGGTTCGACGTGCGGCCCAACTTCCAAAGAAGCCTCTTCCTTAGCTCGGCCCAATTTATTTATAAACTACCCTCTCAATTGCCCCTTAATTCCATCTGCACAGCATGATTTGGGATTACTTGTTACCCGTCGAGCTATAAGTTAGCCCTCAACCGAGCTAAATTGTCACCGGGCTACCACTTTGTCCGGTCAAAAAATGTCTTTTCAGTCGCTGCACATCTGAATCGCTTACGATTCTCTGGGACACATGGCGAGCCCTCATTGGTTGAACACAACTGCCATAGTCGCCTTCGTACCTCGCAAAATTTGAACAGTCCTGCCCAAATTCACGCTTTATACAAAAAAAACCCTATTCTTCCAAATCAAACACCCCACTATTCATCTTCTCCTTCTCTTCGTGTCTCTAAGCTTCCATTCTCATGCTCAAAACACCTACAAAGCTTGTGTTCTTACTGGAGCCCATTCAATCTTGACCTTCGTCCCTCCACATCGAAGCTGTAAGTAACTCAATTCTTTCATTTTCTTCGTTCTGCTTTGTGAATATATATAGTATAGAAACACATTCACATGTTTTTTGAAACACATTACTATAGTTTTCACACGAATAGGCAAGAACCTTTTTAGACCATAATCACACTCACTGGGTTCACAAACAATCTGTAATGGGACGCTTTCGATTCAGAATCACACCACGATCGGGATAGGAACTTGTTTACCATAGGTGTGTATTAGACCGAGCTGGAAACCATACCCAACGACCGAACTCAGACTGGAGCCAGACCTTTTGACCGGGCTAGCGGCCTTGAGTGAGCTCTTCTGTTCGACTGAACTGAAAATACCACGTTCCCCGAATGTGACCGACCTAGATTTTTTCATTTTTTTTTTTGTTTATAAATTGACTCTTCACTTAGTCCGGTCCAGTTGTCTGGGCATAACTCTTCTTATCTTCACTTTGCAGACTCTGACTAGGTTGGCCAGGCACACCTTTGCACACTCAATCGAGATACTCAACGTCATCTCAACACCGAGCTAGCACTCCGGG
>CM069914.1:56211515-56420493 GCA_036172215.1 Camellia granthamiana | reverse complement strand
GCACTCCAGGCTAAGTTAAACATAATTTTAAGTTATAAGTGGGCAAATACCGATTCCTAGTAAACTCACCAGGGGCTATTGTCGACTTCTGCAAGAACTACAACATCCCTGATGACGTCCACCTTTCACTAGCTGAGCTAGATACAACCCCATGGGGAAAACCGGGTTTCGTTCCCTTCACCGTCATATCAATTGTAGAAGCCGGACTTCGATTCCCTGTTTAACCACTATTATGCGAATTTCCTAAGCAGACAAGACTCTGTCCGACCTAACTAAGCACCAATTCTCATAGAATAATAAACGGTATCGCCGAGCTAAATCGCCGGCTTAGCCTTAACTTCGATTTAGCCGAACTATTTCATCAGTACTCACTTGGCCAGAATGAAGATGGCTGGGTGCACTATTTAAGAATAAGAAGACGCCGAGAGAAAATAATCAAAAACACACCAGACAAAGACGTTAATGACGACGACTTTTTCTGGGTCTCGGGCAACTTTGAAGACCAGAAAGCCCAGATACCGGGCTACCGTATTAACTGGAATAAAGGAACAGCCGGTGTGAATACCTCAGCTTAGTTTGTCCCTTTTTTGTTCTTGCTGTTTACAAGTTTTACACCGCGTTAGCCGTTGTTTTTCACCTTATGCAGAATTGAACCAGTTAAAGTCACAATACCAATACCCCAATTTAGACGCACTCCGCGCCGCGCTTTGGTACCGCAATCGAGGTTGGGCCGAGCTACTCAATTTTGAACCAACGTACAGATATAGTGGAAGGAGGAAGACCAGGGTAACTGACTTCCTTCTAGAGCCTTCACCAGAACCAGATCCAGATCCAGATCCAGATCCAACTCTTCCCCAAATTAACCTTATTGCCCTAATCGAAGAACAAGAGATGGCAAAGTGCCGAGTTGTGCGAGCCCTAATCACCAAGATAACTTCAATTCCAGACAGCGGGGTCCAGACCGAGACAACTCCAGCTAGTCAAACAATTGATGCAGTGGTGCCCTCCCAACAGCCCATGCTTCGTCATCCCGATCGAGAAAGTGCGCTCAGACTCCTCAACCGAGCCACAACACCTTGTGGATGATGACGACACCTTGCTCCCCCAATCCGCGCAACCGAGTCCAGAGCCCGTGGGTTCTGACCGTGCTAGCCCTTCTGAATGGGCACCAAAGATAACATACAAGAACCGGCCTATTTCCAGCACCGATTCGGTGGTAGCAGACAAGGACCACTCACTTGCTTTCATTCTTGCCAAAGCGTGTGTCTGCCCGCTGACATGGAGCATTACGAACACCTTACCGAGCTAAAGGCCATCCGCTCGGCGACAAAGTCGATGGTGTTGGTAAGTTCTCCCTTTGCTAGTCTTTCCAGTTCACACATCTGTTTGCACGGTTTTAGTTATAATCGCTATCTCTCCTTTTGCAGGCCATGCAGAAGAATCACATTGCTCATAAGCGCGTGCTTAAGCTCCGTAAAGCAGCACGGCTGGCTGTTGCAAACGCCGATACAAAAACGGCCGAGCTAAACGAGGCCAAGCAAAAGATGACCGAACTTGAATCTGAAATAGCTCGACTCACCAGGCTGGTTAGCTCGGCCGAAGCAGATAAGTAGAAGGCCTTGGCCGAGTGGAAAGACAAATATCTGCACGAGCTTGTTAAGCTTAAAAAAAAGAAGGATGCAGAGATCGCCGAGTTGAAGAAAAGCACGGACGATGCCAAAGACCGCGGCTACAAGGAAGGGGAGCCCACCTACATCTTGCAATGTGAAGCTGCCAAGGACATATTTTTTAAATGCGGATGGAAGACAGCTTTGTCAAAGCTCGGTTATGGCCAAGAAACCGAGGTCTTCCAGAACCCTCATCCGCACTTCATTCCGAGCTATATGACGGACTACGCCAATGCTATTCAGCAAAAATTTCTTCAAGTAGAAGATTAAGATGAGGCATCCCCGGAGCCCAACAACACCCCGGCTTCTACCAATGATCCTGCTCTCCAAACCGCCCAGTCAGCTCGGGTGGAGCCCCCGGTGCCCAGTACGGTTGAAGATGTGACCGACCTTGCTGCTGGAATCAGGCTACGGAGTGATGAGACTGGAGTTGACCTGGATGCAGATTTGGATGATCTTTTTGCCTGACTTTGTATTTTCTTCTTTTGATATCAATTTCTGAAGGCATTTGTAATCGGGCTGAAGCCCCTTTTTTTGTTTTGAATGAAATCTACCTTCTTTTTGTTCGGTTTATTTCCATACCTCTGTTTATTTTTCAACTCTGGTTTGCATGAAGTTTTAACATTTTCTGGCCGAGATACTTATCTCGGTCTTGGAACCTTATAATTTGTTTGGTCATACCTGCCAACCGTTTCAGCCGACATAATAGTTATTTCGGCTGAAGAGAGATAACTATCGATTATTCTGGCCAATCTCTTCAGCCTAGATCCTGATCTCGGCTGAAGAGAGATAAGTGTTGGTTATTCTTGCCAACCTCTTCAGCTTAGATCCTGATCTCGGCTGAAGAGAGATAAGTGTTGGCTTTTCTTGCCAACCTCTTCATCCTAGATCTTGATCTCGGCTGAAGAGAGATAAGTGTTGGTTATTCCTGCCAACCTCTTCAGCTTAGATCCTAATTTCGGCTGAAGAGAGATAAGTGTTGGCTTTTCTTGCTAACCTCTTCAACCTAGATCCTGATCTCGGCTGAAGAGAGATAAGTGTTAGTTATTCATGCCAACTTTTTCAGCCTAGATTCTAATCTTGACTAAAGAGAGATAAGTGTTGGCTTTTCCTGCCAACCTCTTCAGCCTAGATCTTGATCTCGGCTGAAGAGAGATAAGTGTTGGTTATTCCTGCCAACCTCTTCAGCCCAGATCTTGATCTCGGCTGAAGAGAGATAAGTGTTGGTTATTCCTGCCACCCTCTTCAGCTTAGATCCTGATCTCGGCTGAAGAGAGATAAGTGTTGGTTATTCCTGCCAACCTCTTCAGCCCAGATCCTGATCTCTGCTGAAGAGAGATAAGTCTTGGTTATTCCGGCCAACGTTCTTCAGCCTAGATCCTAATCTCGGCTGAAGAGAGCTTAATGTTTGGTTATCCCTGCCAAACTTTCTGGTTGCCCCTTGCTGGTAATGTCTGAGAACAACTATTACAATAGAGAGATTTATGCTAAAAAAAAAGTAATCTACTTGTTTTATTTGAAAAAATGAAAATTACAAATACTTTAAACTAAAAATAAAAGGGCTTGAGATTGGCAGTGTTCCATGGCCTGGGAATAGCTTTGTTGTTTCCATCATCCAAGTGATATGCCCCTTTTCCTCCTAAACCAACCACTTTGTATGGTCCTTCCTAATTAGGTCCTAGCTGGCCATCTCTGGGTACCAAAGTGTTGCCCATTACTTTGCGTAATACCCAATCCCCAATCTTGAATTGTCTCGGATGCACTGTTTTGTTGTATTTTCTGGATAGCTCCTGCTGGTATGAAGCAATGTGGACTAGAGCTATTTTCCTTCTTTCTTCTGCCAGGTCAAGTTCTAAGGTTATGGCTTCTCCATTCAAGTCTGGGTCAAAATTTTCACTTATAATGGTGGAAAGGCCTACTTCCAGTGGGATTACTGTCTCCATGCCATAGGCCAAAGAAAAAGGTGTTTCTCCAGTTGATCGCCGAGGTATGGTATGATAAGCCCATAAAACGTAAGGAAGCTCCTCAGCCCACTTTCCCTTTGATTTTTCCAATATTTTCTTTAAGCCATCTAAGACGACTTTGTTTGAAGCTTCAGCCTGGCCATTTGCTTGAGGGTATGTGGGTGTAGAGTTGTAGAATTCTATCTTGTATTCCTCGCAAAAGCCTCTAAAGATTTTTCCATCGAACTGAGTGCCATTGTCAGATATCAGTGCTTTGGGTATGCCGAATCGGGTTATTATATTCTGCCAGACAAACTTCTTTACATCCTTCTCTTTTATTGATGCGAGTGCTTCAGCCTCCACCAACTTTGTGAAGTAGTCCGTTGCCACGAGAAAGAACTTTCTGTTGCCGGGTGCTGTTGGAAGTGGTCTTACTATGTCTAGGCCCCACATTGCAAAGGGCCATGGACTAGTTAATGGTAGAAGCTCTCTGGCTGGTTGATGTATCTGGTGTGCGAACTTCTAACATTTCTCGCATCTCTTGACGTACTTCTCAGAGTCTGCTTACATGTCTGGCCACCAATATACTTGTGAGATTGCTCTGTAAGCCAATGTTCTTCCACCTTGGTGGCTTCTGCATACGCCTTCATGTATCTCGAACAAAAACGCCTCGACCTTGCTAGGATGGACACATTTTAAGTAAGGTCCTGTGAAGGATTTTTTTATATAATGCCAATGATAGAGAGAGCCAAAATCGCTGTGACTTTGCTCTTATTTTGTTGGCCTCTTTCTTCTCTTCAGGCAAGATGCCATCTTTTAAGAACAGTATGATGGGGTCCATCCATGAAGTGCCTAGTTCGGCACAACATACCTCAGCTACTTCAGGTTCTTCAATGCTTGGTCTGGGTAGGAAGTCGATGAGTAATGGGTGTGGGATAGATGTATCTGCCATTGAAGCAAAACCTGCTAGCTCGTCTGCTCTGCTGTTCTCTTCTCGATCGATTTGCTCTATCCGAACTACTTCGAACTTCATGATCTCCTTTCTGACTAACTCTTGGTACTTAGCCATCCTTTCATCTTTTGCCTCGTAGTCGCCTAAAATCTGGTTTACTACCAGCTGGGAGTCGCTGTAAACCATCAGCTCGGTGGCCTTCATGAAAAGTGTTAATCTTAGGCCTGCTAAAAGTGCTTCATATTCCGCCTCATTGTTTGATGCTGGGAAGCCAAGGTTGACTGCTTGTTCCACTAATAGGCCATCTGGTGAGATGAGAACTATGCCAAGTCCTGCACCGTGCCTATTGGATACTCCATCCATGAAGAGCTTCCACATCTCTCCAACGAACAGTTTCCAGCAAGTAGAGGGGTCGGATGATGTTTTGGGGTCAAGTGAGTTGCTGATGTTTTCTTCCAAGTCCATGTCTGATGTTGGAGTTTGCTTCTCACTATTTGCCTGCCCTAAGTTTTTACTTATTAGTAAGTCTTTGCCAGAAATAGCATGGTTTGCCCCTTCTTCCTTTTCTTCAATCCTGTAAGGCCTGGAATGTAGCTGGGCATCTTGTTTTGGGGGCTGCGCAGTTCTTGCGGCACTTTCCATCCCCACTTCTGTTGTATCAGTTAAATCAACTGGGCAGATGTGATGACTTCCTGGTTTGAACTCGGCCACAAAGTTTGCCAGAGCTTAGGCTTTTATTGCGGTTCTGGATTGAAACTTGATGTCAAATTGTCCCAGCTCTACTGCCCATTTCAAAATTTGTCCCGAAAAGTCCGCCCTCTCAAACAAGGCTTTTAATGGGAAGGCTGTCTGGACAATTATGGTGTGGGCATGAAAATAATGTGACAGCTTCCGTGAGGCCATCATCAAAGCCAAGGCCACCTTTTCCAATGGTAGGTACCTTGTTTCAGCATCCAGCAAGGTTTTGCTAACATAAAATAAGGGTAGGTGTTGGATTCCTTCTGCTCTGACCAACACTGCGCTGACTACATGCTGTGAGACTGCCAAGTACAAAACGAGTTCTTCTCCTGGCACTGGTGTTACTAATAATGGGGAAGAGGTCATGTAGTCCTCCAGGCTCTCTAAGGCACGGTCACACTCTTCATCCCACTCAAATTTGGCTTTCAAAGCTTGGAAGAATGGTCGACATCTGTCTGACGACCGACTTATGAATAGGTTAAGTGCGGCAACTAGTGTGACAACCCTCACCTCTGATTAGTGTTAAACTGTGATTAAGCATGATAAGTAATGGATTAAGGTGAAATCCTGAACTGATTGCATGAGTGTGTTGCTTTAATTGTATTTCTATCTGTTTGTCATCGAATGATGTGTTCATGTTTCGATTTCGAACTACGAATTGAAAGCCTTATCGGCGACCGATTCAGAAATTGGTTAGTGTTATATGCTAATTAGGATTTATGTGATTTTATGGTAGGTTTAATTAAAATTCATTTTGGAATGATTAAATTAGAATTGTTAATGTTTAATTAATTGAACCTAGTTATTTACTAGTGTGCCATTGAGTGGGCCACCCTTATAAACATTGTTTGGGGCTTGATTTATGCATTTGATACATCATCTCATCCACCTCCAAGACCAAACCGAGAGAGAGAGGGAGAGTAGGAGAAAAGAATTGATTCAACAAGAATTAGCTTGGAGATTTAGAAGAAATTGAAGAGAATTTGCAAAATGGGCTTCCATACTTAGAATTCAAAGCTTAAGATAGGGAATTCTTTCTCTTAATTGTGAATTTAAGTTGTTCCTTGCATGGTTCATGGAAATATTGGAGGTTAGAGTCAAGTTTTAACCTAAAGAGTTGAACTGAGAAGCAATGTGTGCATGCATGTTCATATCATAGTATTTTGAAGTTGTTTTGCATGAAATTCTTACATGCATGTTCATATTTTGGTTATAGTCCTTGAATTCATCATGTTCTTGAGCTCAATCTTGCATTTGGTCATGCTTTGGAGCATTGGAATTCATAAGAACTCTTGCATGTTATGTTTTTACATTGTTCATGAAAGTTTCATTGAAATTGTGTTCAATTGGCTTACCTTTGGGCTTGATTTTACAAAATAATCTTTGAAACATGTTTTATTAGGGGTTTCTAAGTGTTTTCCAGAAAATTAGCCTAGAAAAATCGAATTTGAAGCTTTTGAGGTTGAGTTTTGTACTTGAGGATCAATTTGGAAATTCCAGATTTTTGATCCACGCTCGAGCGGAGGACTTTACGCTCGAGCGTACACTCTGAGTACATGCACTTCTGTTCGAGCGTCAAGGGTCACGCTTGAGCGTGAAATGCATATGCCCAGAAGTTCATGTGTTTTGCAGTTCGCTCGAGCGACGTAATCTGCGCTCGAGCGAGGGTTTGAGTCTCACGCTCGATCGTGGGTAGGGCGCCCATCGAGCGTGAAAAACGTGCAACCAGTACTTTTTCATGAGTTTGCAGTCCGCTCGAGCGAGGGAAGTCACGTTCGAGCGGAGCTTCTTTGTGTGCATGTCCGCTCGAGCGTAGAAAGCCACGCTCGAGCGAGAGCGAGACCCCTGTTTTCAGCAAATTTTGAAAAGTGTTTTAAAGTACATTTTTTGCATCCTCATTTCATCCTAGGCATTCCTAGGCCAAGTTTTAGGCATCTTAATGAGGATAATGTTATAGAACCACACTAAGTCAAGTTAGGGGCTAAGTCATTAATTCCGTGTGTGTATTTGTTCTGCAACTGTGTAGGGTTGGCACCCGAGGATGCTGACTAGCCTGTCTATAGCCCAGTACTCTGTGAGTAACAGTGTTGTAAAGATATGTTCAATTCTAATTATTTTCTAAACGACTGGCTGTACTGCTTTCTGAAGTGACATTATTCACTAAATGAATGTTTGTCCTATTTGTAAATTGTACCCGTGGCATCCATAGCAACTTATTGTTACTGTTACTGTTACTGCTACTGTTACAGAGGATCTCTGTCAGTTCCAATGTTTGGAACTACTACTATTTACTGTTTTGATGGGCATCAATTGACTGTTCGGTCTATTAAGACCTACTGTACTGTTTTGCTATTGGACGTACCACGTATGACTGTTATGATTTTTAAATGACTGATACGACATGAATATAAGCCACTGATTGAATAACTGATTTACTAACGCAAATGACTGTTTTAACTAATGAAAGGATATTCATTTTTAACCCCTTTACACATTTGTTATTCACTGGGCTTTAGCTCACTGTTTTATATTTATATGTAGGTGTCCAGGCACGGGCCGGAGCTAGGAACGTCAAGTTAAGCTCTCGTTTTGTCAAGCCAACCATTGTGCCTCACTTCGAGGTTCCGAGTTCGTTCAAGCCAAGGCTGTTTTGGGGTGTTTCAGATTCACCCATTTGTCTTTGTTTTGTATTGACTAAATAAGACTTGATTGTACAGTTATGGTGAAGGGATTTGGTCCCTAACCTGGATGTTATGTGTATATGACGTATGTATATATGTTTTGGCTATGAATGTGGCTTTGTACATAAAAGTCTTTTTCCATTCAGATTTTCACAGCTCATTGGACATCTTTTATTTACTGTTTGGCTTCCGCCAGCCCCTTACTCTGTATTATTGTTATTACTATCAAGCAAGTCTTTGGTAATCACAGGATTACTGGCCGGTTACGATGCTAAACCCATAGGGGCGGGTTTGGGTCGTGACAGCTAGGCCAGTGAGATGCTGTACCTCTTTGACTGTGTTAGGCCTCTTAAGTTCTTGGATTACTTTAATTTGAGAGCGGTCAGCTTCTATACCTCGTTGGTTACCAAGAAGCCTAAGAATTTGCCTGATCCTACACCGAATGCGCACTTGGATGCGTTCAAGCGTAACTTATTCTTCTTCAAGATTTGAAACATTTCATCTAGGTCCCTGATGTGGTCCTTCTCATCCTTGCTTTTGACCACCATGTCATCTATGTAGGCTTCCATTGTTCTACCTAATAATGGCGCGAACATTTTGGTGATCATCCGTTGAAATGTCGCCCCTGCGTTCTTTAGGCCAAATGGCATGACCTTGTAGTAGTACAATCCCCTAGGCGTTGTAAATGAAGTGACCTCCTGGTCTGGTTCGTATATAGCGATCTGATGGTAACCTCTATACGCATCAAGGAAGCTAAGTCGATTATGCCCTGCTGTTAAGTCCACCAGTTGTTCTATCCGTGGTAGGGGAAGCTATCCTTTGGGCATGCCTTGTTGACTGTTTTGTAGTCCACGCAAACACGCCACTTTCCATTCTTCTTTGGTACTACTACAGTATTGGAGACCCACCTGGGATAGTGCACTTCTCTGATGGCTCTTGCTTCCAACAAGTTTCCCACTTCCTCCGCCACTATCTCTGCGTAGTGGAGTGCCGATCTGCGAGTGCGCTGTATGATTGGTCTGGCATTTGGGTGGACATAAGTTGGTAGCAGATGAACTTAGGGTCTATGCCAGGCATGTCATATGGCGTCTAGGCGAACACTTCGATATTTGAGATTAAGAATTCCATTAACTTAGTTCTCTCAGTGCTGGATAAAGACGAGCCTAGCAAAAAGAATCTTTCTAGGTCCTTTTCATCTGTCCTTACCTCAACCAAGTCCTCCACTTGCCTTCTGCTCTGCTGCTTTGCCCACGTCTGCAAACTGTTCATTGCTTTCTGGCTCTTCCACTTTTTGTACATACCTTTTTGCAGCCCGACTGCCATTTACCATGACGAAGCACTGTTTTGACATAATTTGGTCTCACAAGACTTCTTCAATTACTCCGGCTTCGTTGGGGAACCCGCCAATGCTTGATGGTAGGTTGAGGCTACTGAGCGCATGGCATACAGTCATGTCCTTCCCAAGATGATGTTGTAGGTGGAAGGGACCTTTAGTACCCAGAATTCCACCTGTTTTGTTATGGTTTCTGCTCTGACTGGAAGGATTATCTTGCATACTGGCCATTCTGGCATTGAGTTGAAACCGACGAGGAGAGATGTTGCAGGTGCCATGTCTTTGTCCTCCAATTTCAATTGTTTGAAGGTTTCGTAGTACATTATCTCGCATGAGCTCCCTTGGTCGATCAAAATCCGCTTGATATCGAAATTCTTGATGCGCAAAGTCACCACCAGTGCGTTATTGTGAGGGCAATGCAACCTCGCTAGATCTTTGTCTGAAAAGGATATGACATTTGTAGCCTCTGTTCTGCCCCTTTTGACGGTAGGTTGTGCGCTTAATACCTCTCTTAAGTGCTCAGCCTTCTTGATCGTCTCCCTGAGTTCGCATACTCGTTCTGGTTCAACGATCCCATAAATCACATTGATTACGCCTTGGAGTGGACCGTCGACCGGCATACCGTTTGGTCTGTTAAGGGTCCTGGGGGGCTGGCTGTGTTCCCCCTTTTATGTACTGGTCCAGGTGACCAGCAGCTACCAATTCTTCCAGATGTTGCCTTAGGGGTGTGCAATTTTCAGTTCGGTGCCCCTTCTTATCATGGAAGGTGCAACTGGACCTTTCGTCATAGCCCCTTTGTGCTTCTCCCAACTTAGTTGGCCACCGAACAAAATGTTCATTATGTATCTCGCTGAGAATTCGGTAGATGGGTTTATTGAACACGGTGGTGATGGCGGGTGCGGACTCTTAAGTTCCTTTTTTCTAGGTCTTCTCTATTGGCTCGCCTGCCTCGCTCATTCCTGCGTGGTTGTTCCACCGTGTTGACTTTCGCTGTAGCCTTTTTGTCTGGCATTGTTGTTGTGCCAGATTTTGTTTTAGCGCGGGCGGTGTCTTCTTCTACACGGATATGCTGATGCACCATCTCCATTAAGGCCTCCATCGTGAGGGGTGGCGTTATAGTGATTGAGTCCCTCAATTTGTTTCCGACTGGTAAACCCCGTTTGTATTGTGCGATGGCGAGATTTGTAGGGCAATCACCAATCTGGTTGAAGGTCTCCCAATAGCGATTATTGTAAGACCTCAATGTTTCCTTTTTACCCATGTCAATGGAGAGTGGTTGATCGATCTCCACCAGTGTCTTGGTGTTCGTTCTGAATCTAGTCACGAACGCTTCTGCTAGTTGTGCCCATGAGGCGATGCTGCCCTTTGGTAGCCTTTCGAACCAGGTTAGGCCTAGATCACCAAGGCTGGATGGGAACAAGATGCACATTAGGGCCTCGTTTCGCCGGTATACTGCCATAACCTGGCAAAAGTGGCTTAAGTGCATGTATGGGTCTGTCTTCCCCTCATAAGTAGTGAATTTGGGTTGGTGGAAGCCTGAAGGTAGTGGTGCGTTCTCTATTGCCGGAATAAACGGTGAGCTCTGTAACCTTGCTAAAACCTTATCCGCTGGTTTGTAAGCAAGGCGCGACATTGACATCCCTACCTCGACACTCCCGTGTGTCCTAGGGGCCAATTGCTGTAGGGATGAAACTCTGCGAGGGTCGCGAGCCCTAGTGTCTTCCTCCCATCGGGTCTTCTCCTCCAGCACTGTTCGTAGGTCTGCAGATCTAGGCAACTCCGAGTGCCTTGATGTCGTCTGATGCGTGTGTGAGGGCCGATAAGTGTTTCCCGATGTATACGACTTTTCAGTCCTCGTTCTCTCAGACCTGGAGTAACGAGTCCTGGAAGTCCTTGATTGAGTATCGCTTGTTTTAAGGCTCTTGCTTTCTGTTTGTGATGGCGTGTCCTATCTGTCATGATCTTCTGAGTGGCGAGAGGAGGTGTTGCCTTTGCGCCTTTCTTCTATCGCCATCCCTTTTCCCGTTATCTGGCGCTTCATCGTCTCCATGTCTGCCGCCATCTTCCTGATTAATTCATCTTGTTCCTTAACGCGATCCTCCAGAACTTGGGGGTCCAACCTTCGCCTCTGTCTTTCGGGACTTTGAGAGCAACGGGCACTAGTGCCTTGTCTCTCCCGTGCGTCCCTCCGGGAGTTCCGTCGCTGGGGTTCTAAATCCGCCATGGGAGGGATGGAAGGTAAACCTTCACGTCTTCCACCTCCCTTGGGGGTTTGCCTATCAATGACAGATTGCGGCAAGTCTTTATTGTGGGCCATTGTTTCCAATTGGAGCGGTAAACTCGTTCAAGAGGCTTTGTTCCTTGTGAAATTCCCACAGACGGCGTCAATTGTACGAGCACGAAATAATTCTTCTTGTATGATTCTGTTGATCAAGTTTGCGCTCCTCCAAACATCGTCGCTTTATTTCCTGAAAACACAAACGTGAGCTAATCGGTGGGTGTGTGTCGGAAACCCCTCCGATGCCTAAGTCAGCAACTAGACAATAGACAATAAGCTCTGTGTATTCTAGAGTGAGAATTGTGATACCTGTATATACGTTCTATTGTGAGTTTTTATAGCTTTTGCTTGGGACAATCCTAGTAGGACTCTTATTCCTCAATATAGAGTCCTCCTAGGAATCACACTCCTGAAAGATAATACTTATCCTTCAACACTCTCCTCACTACTTAAACCAAGTGAGATGATTTTACCACGGCTGAATAACAGTATGACTGAGCTAACACTAGGCCCTTTAACAAACTCAATCTGGTGCTTTCATATGCAAGGCCTAGCTAATCAAATATAATAACTCTGGTGCTTTCAAAATAATAATAATAACAATAATTTTTTTTAAAAACAATTTAGATAAACTGTATCAAATAGCCCTATACACTTGAATTCGGGTCAACCAAGATGTGAGGATGTGGGCCTTGCAGGCTCGCACACATCAAATATATATTAAGAATAATGTTTGGGGGCCCTAAAAACTATGGCTCAAATGGCTCAAATTTTTCAGTTTTGGTAACTTTGTTTTTTTTTTTTTTTTTTTTCTTTACCTGATAGGGAAATTTGAGCCATTAGGGGCACCCAAATTCGGGCGCCCTAACAGTGCTGATTATTAAATCAAAAATCCGTTTAGATTGACGATCAGTAGTTAAATAGTAATTTTTTTTTTCAAATTTACGAGTCATTAGATTCGATACTTATCTAACAACTCACATTTTTCAATTAGTCAGAATTAAAATCGATACAAATAAATCTGATTTTTCCCCATTGGCTAAAAGACTACAGATTGGACGTCTAATTCACTTAATTTTAGTGTCCAATAACTCATATATAATCACTTGACCCAAAGTTCATCATGATCAAATAACATAATTTAAAGATTAAAGACAGAATGGAAAAGGATTAGACACCTATTTTACTTAATTTAAAGACATCATCCAATCATCACTTGGTCAAATGAATAAACTAATTGAAACAATATGAGTTCACATCCATGGAATTTGCTATTTTTTATTCTTTTACTTATTTATATTTAAAAATCTATAAGCCAAAACATAAGTAGTGGAACTCAGGAGAGAATAATGTTTTCAAGTGTGTTTTATGTGGGGAAGGTTTCACTCACCAAACCACCTCCACCAAGTCCGACTGGACCGATTGTGTTTGTGTTATTTATTTATTTGTGTGTGTTTATATATATTTTATATGTTTGTAGATTGGTAAGAACTTTTCTAGTGGCATTTTATAATAACTTTTGTTGGAGTGGAATTTTGTCCACATCTTAAAAAATTTCTCTTAAAACTATTATTAAACAATAAATATTAATAGGTGTCTATATAATCTAAATAAGAAAATGTTTGGTAGCTTAAAATTTTATAACTCAAATGGCTCAAATCTATCAAAACGACGTCGTTTTACACTCATTTACACTCAAAACGACGTCGTTTTAAGTGCTTTGAGCCATTTGAGTTATAAAATTTTGAACTACCTAACATAGTTGATCTAAATAATAATGAAACATATGTATATATATATATATGCTTTACATTTTCTTGTATCAAATGGGTACTTGTTATTCAGACCTCTTTAAAATAGGGTCTTGCCACAAGGGAATATATATATATATATTTGTTGAATATATTTTTTAAAACTAATTTTAGAATTCTTGTAAACTTTTATTTATTTATTTATACTTATTCCCATAATACTTTCTCTCTACCTTCAATATTAAATAATGCCACGTGGGCACTTGTTAGAATTCATTATTAAATTACAGTATTGTCAGTTCTTGCATTAAATTTAGCACAAAATTTAATATTTATTAAAATTTAAATAAAGTTTTAATTATCAAAATTTAACAATTTTTTTCTTTCTGTCAATTTTATGATGGAACTCACCTATAGTATTTGAATTTCGTATTTTATGAATGAAAAAAAAATTTAAGTCAAGAATTATCAAATTATAATATACTAAGATTTAATTTGTATATTTTGTATTTAGTCCTCAACTATAAAAGATATCCAAATACCATCCAAAAAATGTGTTAAAATTTGATTGTGGTGCGGTTTGTAATAGTACTACCCCACAAAAAGACGAAAGGCTAGTCGGCTTTTCTGTTGAAGCCCATGGGGCCTTCACGTGGCATTGGAATGAAGCCTCCCCACTCGTACGCTTTTTCAATACACATAACCCTTCTCTTCTCCATCAACCTCCCGTGTTGCCCATGTGGTTCTCTCTCTCTCTCTCTCCCTCTCTCTCGAAGATGACTAGATTAGTTTACAAATACTTTGATTGTTTGTTTAGAAATTTCAAGAAGAAAAAGAAAAAAAAAATGTGTAAAATTAATTGAAATGTAAATATATTTTATTTATATTTCATATTTCTTTTTAATTTCTCTTTTCAAACCATTTCTCAAATCTCCAAACCAAATACAACGTTAGGATCTCTCTTCTCTCTCTAATAAGATATTTTCCTAGGGTAATTTTTTTAAGATTATTGATATTAAAATTTTATAAGATAAATGACATGCAATATTTTTATAATGATTGGGGTCCCTTAACATTTTTTTAGAAAAATTTTGATTTATAGAAATTTTAAAACAGAGAAATTAATTTTTCAGTGTTTTGAAATTTTTAAGGCTTGAAATTTATCTGATAGGTTCAATTTCTCAAATTTTCTCGGTGTTTTGATAAGTTAATTTTTTTTTTTTTTTTTTTTTTTTTTTTTTTTTTTTTATCATTTTAGAGAATTTTGTGAAAGTTTTATCTCTTGATAAGTTGATTTTGTTTGCCTAAAACCTTTTCTAGATTTTTGTGTGATAGTTAGAGAAATTTGTAAAAATTAAATTTCTTTGACATGCTAATTTTATTTGAAATTTCTCTGGTATTAACATATCCCTTGAGATATGAAAATTCTCTAGAATTCCTATTGTGCCTATTGATTTTCTCTAGACTTTACTTACAATTCCTTTTCTTCAAGCTAGTTGTGTGTGTGTTTGTGTACGCGCTCGGAATTTTCTCTGGCATTTAAAATTTCTTTAACCACATTACATTTCCAAATTTGTGTGTGATAGCCAGAAAAATTTGTAAAAATAAAATTTCTCTAGCATGTTGATTTTTTCGGCAATTTCTTTGACATTAAGATATCCTCTTAACATATGAAATTTCTTAGAATTTCCCTTGTGCTTGTTGATTTTCTCTAGAATTTACTTATTACTTCTCTTTTGAGCTTCTTCTTCAAACTAGTTGTGTGTGTATAATTTTCTCTGATATGTTGATTTTCTCTATCATGGGATTTCTCTAACTTTACAGTGAATATTTTGAAAGATTGGAATAAATTTCTCTGTGTCATGGTTAGAGAAATTTGATTTTCTTGCCCTTGTTATGTTAATTTTCTCTGGCCAAATCACACACCTTCCCTTGTGTCTTTCTCTGGCCAAATCAACTTGAAATCAATAAACAACACCTCGGCTGCAAATCAACTCGAAATTGATGTGTGTAATTTTCTTTGGCATGTTGATTTTCTTTGTCATGGAATTTTTTTACCTTTACAGTGAACATTTTGAAAGACTGGGATAAATTTCTTTGTGTGATAGCTAGAAAAATTTGATTTTCTTCCCTTTGTCATGTTGATTTTCTCTAGCCAAATCACACACTTCCCACTATAATCTTCTCTGGCCAAATCAACTTGAAATCAATGAATAACGAATACTTCTATTGCAAATCAACTTGAAATCGACTTGAATAAAGCTTCAAAAACAAAAACTCAACAAAACTATAAAAACACGACCTCCAAATCACAAATTAAAATCGAAAACCTAATGCGAGTCAACTCGAAATTCAATGTGTGATAGCTAGAAAAATTTCTTTGTGTGATAACTATCATGGAATTTTTTTACCTTTACAGTGAACATTTTGAAAGACTGGGATAAATTTCTTTGTGTGATAGCTAGAAAAATTTGATTTTCTTCCCTTTGTCATGTTGATTTTCTCTAGCCAAATCACACACTTCCCACTATAATCTTCTCTGGCCAAATCAACTTGAAATCAATGAATAACGAATACTTCTATTGCAAATCAACTTGAAATCGACTTGAATAAAGCTTCAAAAACAAAAACTCAACAAAACTATAAAAACACGACCTCCAAATCACAAATTAAAATCGAAAACCTAATGCGAGTCAACTCGAAATTCAATGTTAAATTTGCTCACAGTTTCATTTGTTTCAATGTCCAGAAAAATTACACAATCTAAATCTAGTTCCTTGAAATGAGTAATTATCAGAGCAACCAAGCAAAAGGAGGTTAGGGTTTGGTAGGGATACAATACAATACATATATACCTTTCTTTTGAGGCCTTGCAATCTGGAGACAAGTGAATTGAGGTGATGAACAGTTTCATCAGGGGAGATGTCGGCTTCGGCGGCATTGGAGACGTCGGAGATGACACTGGACATCTCCTTATGTTGGGATCATTGGAATAGGTGGTGGTGTTGACGAAGCTTTTTGCGAAGAATCCAAATCCAGCTACTGCTGTAAAATTGTGGTCAATTTTTAAACAACAATTGCAAGAGGATTTGGTTTTTAGAGAGATAGAGATAAAGAGTAGAGAATTGACTGAAGAGAGAGAGAGAGAGAGAGAGAGAGAGAAGAGAGAATGAGAGAATGAGAGAGTAGATATGGGTGTGGGTGTGAGGGACCTTAGGCTATAAAAATAAATATTGTGGACTTCTTTCATTATCAAAAGTTGGGGAGAGATGTTAGACTAATTACCCCTTTTAAAAATAGATTATCTATTTTTCTAAACAAACATGATATAATGAAAATGTTATAATTAGCGAATCAACTTAGTTTTTTTGGTAAATAATATATACGGGGGACTCATAAAATAATATATCATCAAAATAAGACCTATAATATATGATAGACTCTACAGGCCCAAACCATCGTAGAGAAAAATCCAACCCAATGAGTAATAATACTATACAAACAAACATTTCTTAAAAATTTTGTTAACAAACTGATGTGATAAATAAGTTGTTCTTATCAGTTAATTTTAGTAAGCCCATTTCAAATTCCAATACCTTATTTATTAATAGATGTAATATGAGTTTGTAAAGGGTTTGGATTTTGAGTATCTAACTTGAGAGGTCCTAGGGTTTGATAGGTTCATTTTGAGAATTATTTTAATGATATTAGTGGCCGTACGTATAATGTGCATACAATTTCAAAAAATATAATAGTATAAGAATAATGATAAAAAAAAAAATGTATATATAATATTTGTTACTCAAGTGGTAAGGGCTAATTTTGCCGAACTCATAATCTTAGTTTCAAGTCTTGTCCTCTTTTTTAGAAAAACTAAAAATATAAGACACAAATACGTCAATACTACCAGTAGCCTTCACTTTATATATTAGAATAGATGAACTATTTATCTAATTTTTTTAATACAAATATAATTTAATCATATAATTTTAATGTTTTACATAAATAATTTTGTCAATGAATCTTGTAAGATGAGCAATTTAAATCAAAGTCCCAAAATCAACTCATCAAGTTCAAAAATACCTCTCCAATGAGTACATAAACCATTTCTTTCTTCAAAAAAAAAAGAGGAAAAATTAGTGAAACATTCATTTCTAACTTTGTATAGTAGGAAAAGTCTAAGATATATTTTTTTTTATTAGCTAAGGTCCCTCAATATTTTCATATAGAAAATTCGACTCAGAGAAATTTCACCCGACTCAGAAAAATTTCGGTCCCGACTCAAAGAAATTTTGAAATTTCTCTGGCATGATCACAGAGAAATTTCTCTGTGAAAATTAAGGCTTTGTTTGGAAGAGCTTTGGAATTGTAATTCCACCTCTTGGTTTGCACGTGGTGTTTGGTTGTAGTTTTTAAAAATTAATTCCACACCCGCTTTTGAAAACTCCTTTTCAGGCGGAAAAATTTGGCTAACACGGTCGTTCCCTCGGTTGATCGGAACAATGTACGTTTTTTTTTTAACTTATTATTTTTATATTTTAAATAAAAAATATTTTCAGAATTTTTTAAAAATTTTTATGAACTTTGAATAGGATTTTGGGTTGTGTGTTTTGTTATGAGTTGTAAGTTTTTGAATTAAAATATCATATGTCACATTATTTATTTCAAACTCAATTCAAAACTCTTTCCAAAACTCTTTTTAAAACTCATAACCAAACATATTTTCCACACTCAAATTATAATTCCAAAATTCATAAACTCAAAATATACCTTCTATTCTCAAATCATATTTAGAAAACTCTACCAAACGTTACCAAAATTTCTCTGAGTCAGGGCAAAATTTCTCTGAGTTTTCTCTGTGAAAATATTGAGTAACCTTAGCTACTATGAAAATATTATATATACTTTATCTTATAAAATCTTAATATAAAGGATCTTAAAAAAAAATTCTCTTTTAAAAAATATACTTATTATTTATTTTTTAAAGACAAATGCAATAAAATGAAAAAACTTATTATTAGATTGATCTAATTTTTTTCATAAATGATAGATATGGAAGCTTATACAAAATGAACAGTTTAAATTATTAAAATAAACTCTATCATAGGTACCATGGTTTGAACAATACCCTTCAATCTAAATTTTTATCAGAGATAATTCCAATTTTTACTATCCGTTAGTCTTGACCAGCCGCACGCTTTATTTTTGTTTCTTTTTAAAAAAAATATTATATATACAAAATTTTTATATAAAAATAATATAAAATGGGAAAAATTACTCATAAATCCTATTTGGAGAAATGTTAGTTCATTTAGTCCTACATGTTTTTTTATAAATCAATAGTCCTTTTTATTTATAGTATGTATTATTAATTTGATTTAATAATATTAGAGTTCACTTGTTTGCCCTTATTTGAGACTTGGTTTTGATTTTTTTTTGGGATTTGGGTGTATGTGAGTAAGGTATAGTTTAACATTTCCATTTTTTTAGGTATTTCGTGGAGTGATTGTGGGGATTGTTGATGTTACCTACTTGTTGATGTTAACATTTCCACAAAGCGTATTAACCCACTAAAAAGTATAATACTTCAATGTAACATTCAAATGTAACACTCCAATGTAACACTCAAAAAAAAAAATCTTAGTCCAATACCCCAATGTAACACATAAAAAAATTCATTACTGTAATTTTCTCAAACGTAGCACTCCAATATAACACTCCAAAAGAACTTCTTAGCATAACACTCTAAAAAAACTCCTTAGCGTAACACTCTAATATAACACACAAAAAACTCCTTAATGCACTTTTTACAAACGTAACACTCTAATATAATACTCCAAAAAACCTCCTTAGTGTAACACTCTAACGTAACACACAAAAAAACTCTTTAGTGTACTTTTCCTAAATGTAACACTCTAATATAATATTCTAAAAAAACTCCTTAATGTAACACTTTAATGTAACACACAAAAACTCCTTAGTGTAACATTCTAATGTAACACACAAAAAAACTCCTTAGTGTACTTTTTTCAAACATAACACTTCAATATAACATTCCAAAAAAATTTCTTAGTGTAACATTTTAATGTAACACACACAAAAATACTCTTTGGTATACTTTTCCCAAAAGTAACGCTCCAATGTAACCCGAAAAAAAAAAAAAAATTTTAGTATACTTTTCCTAAACGTAAAACTCCAATGTAACATTAAAAAAGAAAGGATGTGAGATTTTTTAAACATTCCAAAATGAATACAAATATTCCTTAGCAAGTTTTAGGCAAATGTATAATTTCAAACTGTGAGTGTTACGTTTGGAAAAAAATACACTAAGAAGTTTTTTTTAGTGTTTTTGTGTATTATATTGAAGTATGTTATATTAAAGTGTTACGTTTGGGATTACACTGATTGGAGTGTTATGTTTGGGAAAAATATACTAAGGATTTTTTTTTAATTATTTATTTATTTATTTTACATTAGAATATTACGTTTGAGAAAAGTACACCTTTGAGTGTTACATTGTTACGTTTGGAAAAAGTACACCAATGAGTTTTTTAATGTGTTACATTGAAGTGTTACGTTATTGGAGTGTTACATTAGAGTATTAGGTTTTTGTTCGTAATGTGGGATTTGTTCTAGAATGAGGAAAAATCTAAAACTTCTATAATGTATATTGTCTAAATGTATAATTTTACATTTTGAGAAACTCACTTTTATCCCTAAAAAATTAAACCTAAACATATAAGTGACTATCCTTTATTATTATATAAATTGTGTTGATATTTTTATTATTATATAAATTGTTTTGTATTGCATCATTTTATTTTTTATTTTTTATTTTTTTGGTGCGGATACATTGGAGGTGTGGAGACTTGAGTTATCTGTGTTAAGATTTTAATTTTTGACCAGTAATAAAATGTAGGATTCTAACCAATTAAATAAGCTTAATTCATTTGGCTAAAATAAAATAAGTCAATTTTTTAAACTTATTTTTGTTTAGTTGATCTCTTTCAACTTTAAGTCGAACTTCGTTTTTTAAATCCATCTAATTTAGACGATTCGAAAAATTAAAATTTCGAGTCTATTTAAAAAAAATACTAAAGATGCAAAAAAATAAATAAATTATAATTACAAAAATTACAAAAACTGACTTATTTTTGTTTTTCTTGAACTTTTTAACAAAAGAATTTTCTTTAAAAAAAAAAAGAATATTCTAATGAAGACAGATATAAAAAGAAAAAAAAAAAAATGATATAATTGTTAAAAAGATACAGAAATAAGCCTTCGCAAAAAAAAAAAATGTTTGAATCATAAGGTCACCGCTATATTAATATATAGGGCAAATTACCTATCCCCTCGAGATTTAGCTAAATTATAGATTTCTACTTAAGATTTCAAAAATTACATCCCCTCTTCCGAGATTTATATTCGCATAACAATTTAACTCCTACCGTTAACTAAACGTTAAGAATGGTTAGTTGACATCACCAAAATATAAATAGATAGACGATATTGCCCCTATTGAAATCCCTTGGATAAATCAACAAAATTTACAAAAGAATTACGTTAGATGGAGAAAAAAAAATTAAGTTTTTGGAACCATGATTGATTTGTTATTTAGAAAAAAAATTCAGAATTTAAAAAAAAAAACTAATTTAATAAAAATAAATATGAAAAAATATATTTAATTTATAAAAATTATTTCTAACCTCTCAAAAGATAAAATTATATAAAATTAATAATTATCTTTTATTTTTTATTTCTTAACCAAATTAATTTTTAATTTTTTTAAAAAAATAAAATTTTAAAAAAATTTCTAAAAACCAAACCAAACATATTTTAAGAATTTTTTGACACGCCATTTTTTTGTGTTTTTAACTTATTTAATTATTTGTTAATTTTATCATATTTTCACCATTTGACTAGTGGTGGTGTTTGAGAAGTTTGGGACTTGGGTTCTTTTTTATTTTTTTCACAAAAAGACAAACTTTTTACAAAACCAAAAAAAAAAAAAACACATCCGAACAAAATATCACATCCAACCCTATAATCATTTCATTTTTTCTCTCACAAATAACATATCCAACCACAAAAAAACTCAACTATCTTCCTAAACACAGAAAAAATTTTCTCAAATAATATCCTACAACTAAAAAAATCTACATAAAAACTCACTTTCCAAACACCCCACAACATATAAGAGTTTTAAAGACCAATTTTTTTGATCTCTAAAAGTGACAATTTTGTTGCAAAAGACATTCAGAGACTAATTTCTATCATCGTGAAGATAGTTGCTAAAAAGTCGCGATGAAAAGTAAAAAATAAGACTTTTTAGCGATAAAATTTTGAAAATGAGACTTTTAGGGAGAAAATAATTTAGTCTCAAAATGGTTTATTTTTTGAGACAAAAAATTTTATACCAAAAAGATAATAATTAATCACTAATGTTCGATTTTCGTTGCTAAAAATATAATGACGACACTTTTTGCAACAAAAATATTTGGTGCCCTAAAAATAATTTTGTCTCTAAAACCTTAATTTTTTATAGTGTGATAAGTGTTTTTCCATTTTAATTTTGTATTTCATAACTTATTTAAAAATGATAATTTAGCTAAACCTCAGGGGAATCTGTAATTTAGCTAAACCCCAGGGAAATCTGTAATTTAGCTAAATCTCAAGGGGGTGTAGGTAATTTGTCCTTATTTGTGAAAAGGACATTTTAGTCAATTTATGATATTCGTTAACGGCGTTAATTGTGTCGGGACGTGATGTAATTTTTGAAATCTCAAGAAAAAATCTATAATTTCGTTAAACCTTAAGGGAGGTGTAGATAATTTACCCCAACTAATAAATGCATTACATATTTTAATATTAAAAATATATTTTATAAATATTAAAATTATATTTTAATATCAAAAATTATATTTCATAAATATATATTTTTTGATGCTATTTTATTTTTTTAATATAATTTTTTTGGTATAAATATTATGACACTATTATATTTTTATAATAAATTATTTTGATATAAAGAATGATGCAGAAAAAAATGGTGGAATAATTTTAAAAAATGATACAGAAAATATCATACTAATCAAGTAGAGTAAGTAAATTAGGTAGGATAATAAAGGGCAAAATAATAAATCCCTCTCTAATACTAGATATTATTTTTCTAATACCATCTCTCATGGGGGGTTACTAATCACATCCATAGAGGCCTATTATAGTTCTAAGGTATTGTGAATCTCCTTCTCCGTTTTGCAAATAAATACAATATTAATGAACCCTACATCCATTCTAATCCAATCTCATGTCATATAATCCAAAACAAACGGACCTAAAGGATTTTAAATTCCATTGTAAATAATTTTAGATCTGGTAACAAATGTTTAAAAACACATACATACACACACGCACATATATATATATATATATATATTACTTATCTTTCTATATTTTGGATAAATTACAAATATACCTCTTGAGATTTGATTAAAATATGAATCGTCAATGGTTTTGAAAATTACATTTCACCTCCTGAGATTTCTAATTTCATAATAAATCGCTCATTTTATTAATTAATTATCAAGTCAATTAACAATTTTTAATGATGTTAGAAATATGTTTCAATTAATAATTTAAGTAATTTTATTATTATATAAGAAATTAATTATGAATTTTATTTTTTTTAGTTAATTCTATTAAATAAAAAATTATGATAAGGGAGTATTTATAATTTTTCAAATCACAAAAAATAATTTGTACTTTAAATAAATCTCAAATAATATATTTATAATTTATTTATGTAACTAAATAATAAAATATTTTTATAAATATGCAGACCGGGTCGAACTAGGTTTGAGATCGTCTTTTCAAATTCAGTCTAAAAACTAAACTGATTCAAAACCTTAGTCCAATCCAATCCAACTTTATGTGTCAAGTTTAAAAATTATAGGTTTGATAAAGCGGTTGAACCAACCGTCGTGTCAATATTAACCTAATTATGCGTTCGTTTGGAATGTGTGTTGATTTTTAATTTTTTAATTATTGGGATTAAAAAATCTTGTTTAGAATAAATTTTTTAAATTTTGTGAAGAAAAAAATGAAATAATTATAATTTAGATGTTATATTTTGGCTGTTGGGCTAAAAAGCCTATTTTATTTTTTTGTGACTATTTTAGTCAAAAAATCCAAAAACTTTTTACGTCAAACGAAGGCTATATAGGGCGAATTACATTAACGGTCTTTATAATTTGAGACTTGTATCATTTTGGTTCTTGACTTTTTAATTATAATACATTTAATCTTAAATTTTAAATCTTATTCTAAATAAGGACAATTGAATATAACATTACTCAATTTTAATGATAAAGTCATCAATTTGACAAAATATAAACTAACTTCATAAAAATAAATGTCAAAAAAATATGAGTTTAATTACCTAAAAGTCTTGTTTACAAATGTTATTGTAACTCAGATCCTATCTAAAATTTTTTAAACCAATAAGTCCTGTTTAGTAAAACTGAGAATATTACCATTTTTTAAAATTTTTAAAACTAAGAATATAATCAATTTTACATACTAGTAATGTTCCAGATAATTACTAATGAAAAAACAGAGTATGAGATTAAATATTTTTGTTATTCTACTTATTAGTTTGATTCAATTATCCAATAAAACAGAGAATATTATCAGTTTTAAAACTGAAAACATTATCAGATTTTTCAATTTTAAAGTGTTTTTCTTTTCTTTTTTTTACATCAATGTTCATTGTCATGCTCTTTATAGATACAAAATTTTCAGTTTTTTACCAAAAAATAATTCAATTTTTTCAAAAAAAAAAAAACTTATAATTTTTTTTTTTTTTTGCACATAATTTTTTTTTCCCAATTTAAAAGTTTTGAAAATCAAAGTAAATGTCAAACCATTATGTTCCTTTATAAATAATTATAAATAATGAATAATTATTGTTTATAAGGCAATTCTGACTATTAAAAGTTTAATGGGACTTGAAGATCCAAAACAAGTTCATAAATTAGGACTTTTGTATAAATGTCCCAAAAAGTATTTTTGAATTTTTAAAAATAATTTATACCTACTAAAGATAAAATTATATAAAATTGATTAATCTTTTAGACATTTATTTATTTAATTTTTTACCAAATTAATTTTTATTATGTGTTTGGATGATAATCATATAATTAGTGGTTGTTTTACATAATTTTTGGTAAAATAATTTGGTAAAATAAATAAATAAATTAATTAATTTTACATAATTTTTATCTTTGGTGGGTAGAAATTATTTTTTAAAATTAAAAAAAAACTTTTTGATATTTAATTTTGTAAAATTAGTTTATATTTTATCAAATTGATGACATTACCCTTAAAATTCAGCAATGGTATATTTAATTGTCTTTATTTGGAATAAGATTCAAAATTCAAGATCAAATATGTCACAATTAAAAAGTCAGGGACCAAAATGACACAAACCCTAAACTATAGAGAGAACTAAGTGTAATTCGCCCAATTTTATATTTCTTTATTGGAAAATTTAAAAAAGGGATAAATTACTTATACACCCCTGAGGTTTTATTAAAATACAAATCGCTCCATGTGATTTTAAAAATTACATTCCAACCCCCTAAGATTTCTAATTTCATAACAAATTGTCCCTTTTATTAATAAATGGGTAAATTACATTGACACTCCCTGAGGTTTATGTTTATTACAGTTTCCCCATCACCTTTTGAAAGTTACATCCCCTTCTCTGAAGTTTAAAGTTTCATTACAGATTACAGTCAACTAACTGATTTTGCTAATGTCAGCAATTTAATTTTTTTAAATACCAATTTTACCCTCACTGTGTAAATTACATTGACACCCCTCACATTTTAAAAATTACAATCCTCTCCCCAAGGTTTAAAGTAGCATTACCAATTGCCCTCTCGGTTAGTATTAGTTGGAAAAAAAAAATCATTGAAAAAAAAAATTAATTGGGAAAAAAATTTTGTTAGTCAAAATTTTAAATTTTTGTTTAAAAACCAACATAAACTCATTTTTTGAATTTACGTTTTTTCTTCAAATTTACAAACTAAAGTAGCATTATCAATTGCCCCCTCCGTCAGTATTAGATGAAAAAAAAATTCATTGAAAAAAAAAATTCATTGGAAAAAAAATTATTTGAAAAAAAAAATTAATTGAAAAAAAAATTTGTTAGTCAAATTTTTAAATTTCAGTTTAAAAACCAACGTAAACTCATTTTTTGAATATATGTTTTTTCCTCAAATTTACAAACTAAGACAACCATTTATAAACTAAAAAAACTTATCAAACAAGTTTTGATGACAATTTTTTAAAATTTTGTAAATATAAATTGAAAACTGAAAACGAAGTGGTTACCAAATAGGTCTCAGATGGTAAAAATGTCGTAAAATTAACAAATAATTAAATAAGTTACTAATGTAAGAAATGATTTATCAAAAGATTCTTAGGCTATATATGGTTTGATTTTTAGAAATTTTTTTAAAAAATTAAAAATTAATTTGGTTAAGAAATTAAAAAAACATAATTATCATTTTTATCTTTCGAGTGGTTAGAAATAATTTTTTACAAATTAAATATATTTCTTCATATTTATTTTTATTAAATTAGTTTTTTTTTTTTGAATGTCAGGGGGATCCGTATTAAATTGAAACCTCAAGGTTTTCAATGTAATTTACCCTTTAAAGTAAATGTAAAAATTAAGGGTAAATATGTCATTTTAACTTGAAAGTTAACACCGTCAAATAATTACACTAACAAGGGGGGTCAGTGTAATTTTTCAAATGTGAAGGAGAACTGTAATAAACATAAATCTCAGGGGGTATCAGTGTAATTTACCCTTAATAAATTATTAAGTCAATTAATAGTTTGTAGTGATGTTAAAAATATGTTTCAATTAATAATTTAGGTAATTTTATTTTGTATAGGAGAACAATCATGAATTTTATTTTTTCAATTAATTCTGTTAAATAAAAAATTCTAATAAGAAGTATTTTATAATTTTTCAAACCACAGGAGCTAATCTGTATTTTAAACAAATCTCGAGGGGTGTATTTGTAATTTATCCAATTTTTTTTTTTAGAGTTTGAACCTTTTAACAAAATGAATCTCAAATTTTTAATTTTGTCAATTTTAGATTCTAATTTTTTTAAATATTTATTTTCAATATAAATCATTTACTTTTTTTTTATTATTAAAATCGATGAAAAATAAGTATTTTAGTCATTAAACTTAATGAAAAGTATATTTTAGACATGGGTAAATGACAGTTACCTCCTCTAAGGTTTCTGACAATTTCAAGGATTTTTCTTGTGATTTTCATAATTACATTAATCATCCTTACTTTTGAAATATTATTAGGATTCTCCCACTGTTAAGCCATTTAACAAAAATTGGTGATGTCATACTAATGTCATAGGTTATAATATCAAAAATGACGAAATTGCTCATTAGTTACCTTATCTATTCAAATAATAAACTTCACTCACCTCTCTTGAGGTTTTTCATATATATTATCAAAGACCTATACAGATTTTAACATTATTTAATAAAATTTTTAAATTTCATGCAATATTAAATAAACTCTTAAATTGTTAAGACATTATTAAATCATTTAATGGAAAGAAGCTTAATTTTCCTTAATAAAATACTTAAAATAAATAATCTCTCTAAAATTAATATTAGATAACATCCTAATAATGTAATATAAGACTTATTCTATACTACATAAACAACGTAAAATTTATAATTTTAAATAATGCATTTATTATTTGATTTTTTTTTAAAGTTGAAATAAATAGAGTTTGCATTACTTATTTATTCATATGTGAAAAATTTATTATTTTATCTTTTCTTAATCATGTATTATTTTCAAATTTTTATTTTTATTATTGAGTCATTAAACTTTTAGTCGATGCACATTTAAAAAAACGCAGGTTAACATTTATTGCATGATTAAAAAAAATTGTCTCACAATAAATTAAAATTGGTTGATAGAGAATGAAGAATCATAAAATCATTTAAGAGTAATAAACAATTCAAATAATTTATCATTTCTTACCCCTAAAATTAAAATTAATATTTACTTGAATGGAGAAGTTATTTGAGAATAATAAAGTACTCAATTAATTTGTTATGTATGATACTTAAAATCTATTTCTCCATCTTGATTTATCTCATTTAATCTATTTTTATTAAATTAAATATTAAAATTAATTTCCCACCTACATTAATGGTTGAATTTTTTTTATTTTTTTTTTATTTTTATAAAAGTTCAAAAACTTGTTGCGGAAAAAAATAGAATAAAGAAATTACATTTATATTTTGAAAAAGTTATGAAAAATATTGCATATATATTTAATAGGATAAATTAAATTTAGTGCATTTAAGATTAAGATTAATGTTGATAATGAATGAGTTTGGTTTAATTGTCAAAAACCTTAGTAAGGGTAAGATTTTTTTGACAACTATATTTATTTTTTAATTTTTTAATCATGCAAGAAATATTAACTTGTGTTTTTTTAATATGCATCAACTAGAAGTTTAATGGCTCAAATATAAAAATTAAAATCTGAGAATTGAAGCGAATACTGCTCAAGCTGCTCAAGATCTCAAGACACAAGCTGCTCAAGATCTCAAGACATAGACATTGTGTAGCCATTATTTTTTGTAACTGTTTTCTGTTCCAACTCAGGTTGAGTTGGCATTTCCAATTCAGGTTGAGTTAGCTTTGAGTCGGTTAGTGGTATAGTTAGTGCAAGGGCAAACCCTGTACAGTATACATACAATTGTCTTACTGCTGTAATTCTTTAATGAAGGAAAATAGTAGGTTTTTCTACATGGTATCAGAGCATTGAATGCTCCCACGAGCTTCGATTCTCTCTCATGGCTGAGTTACCTTCAAACCTCTTTCCCACTTTATCTTCCACTGTTGATTCTTCATTACCTTCAAATCTGACTCTCTTGATTTCTAATCTCAGTTCGTTTGTCACTGTCAAACTTGATTCCACAAATTTTTTGATTTGGAAAAATCAATTTCACAACATTCTTAGGGCTACGAATTTGCTAGGGTTTGTTGATGGATCTTCATTGTGTCCAGAAATTAAGGCTCAAGATGCCACTAGAAAGGAGGTATTCAATCTGGAGTATCTTCGTTGGTAATCAATCGATGCTCACCTTCTCAGTTGTATCACCGCTACGTTATCTCCCTCGATTTTTTCATTCGTTCTTCATCTCCATTCTTGCTCCGAAATCTGGAAAGCTCTAGATAAATGGTTTACGTCTCTTTTACGTTCTCATATCCACCAATTGAAGAACAAATTGAACTCTATTCGCAAGAAATCAGATTCAATGGAGCACTACTTGAATCGGATTAAGGAAATTGTTGATCAATTGCATCTGGCATCTGCTTTGATTGATGATGAGGATATTGTTTTGATTGCCCTAAACGGTTTGCCCTCTAAATATGATTCCTTCAAAACGGCAATCCGAGCTCGTTCCGAGAGTATTTCCATGGAGGAATTATGTTCCTTGCTCTGCTCTGAGGCAATACATGTTGAGAGTAAGGTCACTTCCTCTGATCTTACTGTTGCTTATGCTGCTTTCAAAGGTTCTTCTCCAAGGTCATCTTCTCCATCTACTCGGGGACGTTTTGCTTCCACTCAGAGGGGCAGAGGTTCTTCTTATCGTAGTGAATCGCGCTTCTATAAGCCTGGTCGTGGTTCCTTCCGTGGCAGATCTCCCAATCATGGCCGTGCTTCCTCTGGTTCTTCTTGTCAAATTTGTGGGAAATCTGGTCATAGTGCCTTTGACTGTTGGCATCGACTTGATCCTGGCTATCAACCTCCTGATTTCTCCTTCATCGCTTCACAGTCACAGGGGCACGGTTTATCCTCCTCTGCATCACAAGTACAGGGGCCCGGTTCTAGAGCTTTTGTGTCTACATCTGAGCATGAACATGGTTCTTCCTCACAGTCTCCTATCTCTCTTTGGTTTCTTGATTCTGCAGCTACAGACAATATTACTAATGATCTCAACAATCTGAGTGTCTACCATCCTTACTCAGCCCCTGAGCATGTTACTATAGGTAATGGTTCCTCTATTCCTATTCACCATACTGGTAAAGGGATCCTTCCTACACCTCCGATTTCATTTAAATTGAATTCTCTCTTACATGTTCCCTCTATCTCTTCTAACCTTATGTCTGTTCATCATTTCACTAAAGACAATCACTGCACTATTACCTTTGATCATGATGCTTTTATTGTCCAGGACAAACACACGAAAGCTATACTTCATAAAGGCTTCCATGTCAATGGTCTGTACCAGTTTGATTTTCCTCCAGCTTTGTCTTCTCCTTATGCGCTTCTCAGCACCACTTCATCTGTCTCAGCCTCTGTTTGGCGTCACAGATGTCTTCTCTCAAATTTCAACATTTGCAGCCTCATGTGCCTACTAAATCTCTTACACATTGTATCTCTTGTTCTGTTTCTAAAAGTCATAGGCTTCCATTTCAACTTTCTTCTTCTACTGTTAATAAACCACTGTCCTTAATACACAGTGATGTCTGGGGCCCTTTTACCCCATCTGTATCTGGTTTTTGATTCTATGTTTTGTTCATTGATGAATATAGCAAATTTACCTGGCTTTTTCCCTTACATTACAAGAGTGAGGTCTTCTCCAAATTTGTTGCTTTTAAAGCTTTTGTGGAAAAACAATTTGGCTTTCCTCTCACTGTGCTTCGCACAGATGGTGGTGGTGAATATTTTAGTAATAAAATGGCTGATTTTCTTCTTAAAAATGGCATTCTTCATCAGTCTACTTGTCCTCACACTCCATCCCAAAATGGAGTTACTGAACGCAAACATAGGCATTTAACTGAGACTGCTACTGCTCTTTTACATCATTCTTCCCTATCACTTGAGTTTTGGTTTGATGCTTTAGCCACTGCTACCTATCTTATTAATCGCTTACCTAGCACTTCTCTTGCTCACTTTACTCCTTTTGACATGCTTTATCATCGTCCTCCTGACTATAATTTCTTAAAAGTGTTTGGATGTTTGTGTTTTCCTTGGCTTATACCTTATTTTCCTTCTAAACTAACTCCTAAATCACTTCCCTGTGTGTTCCTTGGTTATCATCTTTCTATTAAGGGGTATCGCTGTTTGGATCCATCTACCGGTCGTATTTACATATCTCGTCATGTTGTCTTTCATGAAACTGTGTTTCCATTTCATAAATCCGACTCTTCTTCTTTATCTGTTTCCCCTCCTAGTTCTCCTTCTTATTTTTCTTGGTCCTCTCCTTCTCCTGTTCTTCGTTCTCCTGATATTTCACCTCCCATTTCAGCCACTGTTTCTACTCCAGCTTATGTTGCTCCTGTCCTTGGCAATCCTGCAGCCCAGTCTCGGGCTACCTCTTCTAGCTCTTCTCTTTTACCTTCCCTTGCCGTTTCTGTCCCTGTTTCTCCTGACCCTTCTCCTCTTGGTATTCCTATTAACACCATTTCTATTCATTTGCCTCCCTTATCTTCTTCACCATTCTTGCCAAATACTCATCCTATGCTCTACAAGAATAATATATGATTGAGAAAAGCTAAAATAATAATTTTTTTACATATAAATAACTAAGTAATGCAAATGGTAGGAAAAAAATAAATCTATTTATTTCAACTTAAAAAAAATTCAAATAAATAAATGCATTATTTAAAATGATAAATTTTATATTATTTATATAGTATGGAATAAGTTTTATATTAAATTATTATGATGTTATCTAACATTAATTTTAGAGAGATTGCTTATTTTAGTATTTTATGAATATAAATTAATGTTTTTCATGAAATATTTTAATAATGTATTAAAAATTGAAGGATTTTATTTTATATTGCATGAAATTTAAGAATTTTATTAAGTAATGCTAAAATATGTATGAATTTTTAAAAATATATGCAAAACCTTGGGGGGATAAGTGTAATTTACTGATGTTGATAATGAATGAGTTAGTTTATGGGTATTTTCATTTTTTCACATGCAAATCAATGGGTAAATGGTCAGTTTTACACCCAACTAACACCTTTGTACGAATCGTAATAGCTTGGGAGAATCTAAATAATAGTTTCAAAAGTAAAAAGGTTAGTGTAAATATTAAAACTACAAGGAAGGTTCTTGTAATTGTCAAAAATTTCAAGAGAGATAAGTGTAATTTATTCTTTGGACATTTTATTTTTTGATCAGCAAAGAAAATCCTTTATTGATGAAAAAAACATACATTACATATAAGATAATATCAACAACGAAACGAAAATAAAAAGGACAAGAAAAGAAACCGAGCATAGTGTTGGTGAGAAACCAACACTAGCTCACAAGACCACATACACTTGAAGCCAAAACCCAAAAACTAGCTAACAAAGCTTAAACTCCCCGAGAAAACTCCAGCTAAGCTTACTTGATGCCATCCTTCAACCTTTTGAGACCAGACTCTCCTATTTGGATCTCTCTGGATCTCTCTTTGTCCTTTAACTCTAGCTCAATAATCTTGTTTAGCACATCATCTTCTTTTCCATTGAAATTGATGTTAAGAGATTTACCTAATTGTATAGTGGCTTTAGCTTCATTGAGGAGAAGATTGTTCGGACTAGTAATACCCTTAGAAAGAATTTTATGTATACTTATATTGAGTGTAATGATTAAAATCTCATTTTTGATTGATTTTACATAATGAAAATAGATGAATAATTTAAATTAAAAAGAAATCAAAAAATTTAAATTTAAATTAATACAATTAAAACTTCTTGATTTATTTTGTACAAGGTTCAAATACATATATATATTTTTATAATCATCCCTTATTTATTTGTTATGTAGAACATTTTTTTTTTTTTTGAGGGAATGGTATATATATATATATATAAGGTTTTGAATGTGACAGAGAACCTGAATAACCGTTTCTAAGTCATAAAAAATATTTATAAAAAAAAAAAAAAAGGGTTAAAAAAGTGGGAGGAGGGAAGGTGAGGGAAAGATATTTGGGTGGAAATAGATTCTCTACCATCAGAAACCCCACCTGAAGGAAAAAGGGCCCCAATTCCGTACAATTCTGATGTGTGCTGCTCTGAATTTCTCTCTCTCCTTTCCTTTCCTCTACTTTCCCTTTCCTAATAATAATTGTGGAGACTCTTCTTTGCAAAAAAGTGGTTTGAAATTAGATTCCATATATTACAACATGACAAAAAAATCCCGCTCTCTATTTTTTTTTTTTTTTGGGTCTGCCTGTTAGTCCTCTAGGCCACGTTTGGACTCGTCCATGGAAAAATTGATTGCCCTGCTGACATTTCATACAGCTTTTGTTGCTATTCATTGGTAAATCTAAACTCTCTCAACATGGTTGGTTTGTGTTTGTAAAGTAATTTTTAAGATAAAAAGTACGAAAATTTGTTTGATTTGTCTTTTTTCAGAAATGATTTTAAAAAATTGTTTTGGGAAGAGATTTTTTAAAAAAGTGATTGATTTAATGTGTATGAGAGAAAAAGTGATTTTAGAAAGTGGATAACCAAACAAAATTTTGAAATTTTTTTTGAAAAAATTTGTTTGGTTTGATTACTCTTAAAAATTTATTTGTAGAGAATTTTTTCCAAAATTTTTTCTAAAAAACAAACTAAACAAGGCCATGTCTCATGAATTAGGTAAAATGAGGTCCTTCCTAGTTGATTATAGATTTTTTTCTTTTTTGAGCTGATTATAGGGGGTTTGATAAACTGATTTAATATTTAAATTAAATATATTAAGTGATAATTAATTAAATTTATTTTATAATTATAATTGATATCATTTAAAATTTTAAATGATTCTTAAAATATAAGTTAAAATTAAAGAAAATTTTAATCTATTTGAAACTTTACTTAATTTTAACTGAATTTATAAATACTTAATATAAATATTGATATACACATTATAAACTCACTATCACTATCTCCACCATTATCATCACGACCACCACTGCCACCATCATCATGCCACCACCTTCATTACCATTATTATTGTTGTCATAAGTACTATCATTATTTTGCAACCACTACCATTACTATGGCTACTGTTACTACTACCACCACCACCACCATCATACCACTATTACTACCATCACAATATAAAAATTGAAATATATAATTTAAAAATAATAAATTTTAATTTTGAACTTACACATATTAAACAACTTATTTTTAATTCAGCACTTAAATTTTTATTAAACAATTTTTTTTAGCTTAAAAAATTTAACATTTACTTTTTAATACTTAATTTTTAGTATTCAATTTTCAATTTTTGGCTTATAAAACACGACCATAGTCATACTATAAAGAAGATAATAACTGTTCTATTTTAATGAACTTTCAATATAGTAAACCAAACACTATCTTAAAAAATTAAGGGATTGTTTGGGAATGATTTAAATAATTGCACTTATTTAGGTTATATCATTTCTCTATTTTTTTACATATATTTTCACAAAAAATTAAAAAGTGTACTAAATTAGCAAACCTCAAACAACCCCTAAATGCCATATTAATTTTTTTTAATCAACTTCTCAAACACATTAAATTTAATTAATTTAATTTTTAAAAATTCAAAAAAATGTCAAATTCAAGCTTTTTTTTTTTGTAACGATCTTGTTGTACTTTTTATAGTAATAAAATACGTTAGCAAAATACATAATTTAACAATTAAAAATAAAATAAAATTAAAATGATATTTACATCACATCTCCTAAGCCTGTATTTTTTTTAAAATCCTTTTCTCAAATTCATAAATTGTTGGTGAAAATACCAAAAGAATTATATTTTATTAATAAATAATGTAAAGAAAATGAGATAAAAATAGATCAGGCTGAGACATAGATGTTTCGTTTTCTTTAAGGAGATCAAACCCACTGCGGTAGGAAGAACTCAAATACTGATGCAGTAGTCACGAAACTATGACTTGTCCCCTCCAAGATACAACAACCCGACCACTTGTCGTATGGTTCAGGCCAACTCTGCACAAGATGGTGAATCCAAAACTCTACCAAGAAATATCATTCTTTGGCTAGTAATCTCTCAAGTATAAAAAATAGTTGGTGTAAAAAAGAGTAGATGAGAGGAATAATTTATAGGCTACTAGGATTTACAAATTATACCAAAAAATAATGATTATTAAACTAGAGAAAATGGAGAGTCTCCAAATATTAACTCATCACCATATCCATGAACTTCTAATTAATCTCCATTCATGAACAAGACAAAAGGTCACTAAAAAATAATGAATCTCTATTCACCAAACAAAAAAAGGTTTATGAACAAAACCAAAAAAGTCACAAAAACAAAAAAAAAAGATATTAAAATAGTCTAACATAAACGGCATAATTTTATTTTAACTATAAATATAAATTATTGAATTACTATAGTAAAACCATAATGGAGAATTCTGATCTACTGCTTGAAATGTCAATAAACTAAAATAGAAGTAAAATGAAATTAATAAATTTATTGTAAAGAGATCTATTTTGATCCCCAACCTTGAAACCGGAAGTATTCTCATGTTGGGAACAAAAAATAATGTCTTTTCTCTTCTTTCTTATTAACAGATGAGTGAACAATATTGTTTGGGCATGTGGGGCTTGTTATGGATTCAATTTCGATAATCTGAACTGTTCAATATGTAGGGTTTGTCGAGTGCTTTATCTCTGCAAAAAATCACGTTAATCGGATAGCGATAGTCATTTGATGAAAATATATTTTTGTCAATAATTTATTTTTAAAATCATATATATTATTGATAAAAATATAATCTGATCAAATGATCATCGATATCCAATGAACATGATTTTTGTAGGAATGAAATACTCGACGAGTTCTATATATTGAACGGTTCAAATTATCAAAATTAAACCTATAATGAACCCGACAGACTCAATAGTACACTCTAATCCAATTTTAAACCCAAGACAACCTGACCCTACTTTATTCTCTCATAATGTCACAACCCGTTTCGTTTAGTAATAAGATATAGATAACTGACAGATTGGAAAAACTTTGAAATAAATGGTGAGATAGTAGATCCCTCAAAATTATTGAAATTTGTTAAGAATAATGTATATTGTTCAATCTCCTGGTTAGAAGGATTTGATAATATTATCGTATGCATATTATTTTTCCATAATTTATTTTAGTAGAAAAACTCAATAATAGAATTGTGTTCCGACAGTAATCAGTGGATGTAACCACACTCTTTGTATATACAACAATTTTATATTGATCATATTTTTATAAGATAAATTATAACTATAATCCTTAAAATTTAACATTTTTTTCGTTTAAATCTCCAAAGTTTCGATTTCATCTTCATAAAGTATTAAATTTGAATCAACTTAGTTTTGAAGACAATATAAAAATAAAATATAAGTCTAAAAGTTACACAAAATTTTTATAAGAGTCAGATTTTAATTTATTGTTAACTAAACTATCCTCAGCGTGTGTGTTTTAAGATTTGGTATATTTTTTCTGGACTAATTAATCCTAATTGCTTATATAGATCTTCCTCTATTTTTATTCTACTATTATTTATTTATTCAAATATGCAATTATCCATTTTATCTACCTTTTTAGCTATTTTTAATATTATTTTATATGTTATTTCATTATCTTTTTTTTGTTCTACCACTATATCTAATTCTTCTAGACCATAATTACATAGGTCTATTTTTATTTTTATTTTTCTGGTGGTGTTAATTTAAAAAGTTACTTTGGAGAGTTTCCTTGTAAGGATAAAGATAATTATCTATATTATTTTCTACAAGAGCTAACTACTTACTTTTATCTAATAATAGATGTTGGATTTCATGTATAATTTCTAGTTAATTTTACTCAATATTTTTGCTTAGTTCTTTTAATAATTTAATAACCTGATTATAATATTATTTTGTTCAATAATTATTTGTAGTGCAATCCTATTAACCTCTTCGATGTATCTAATTCTTATATATTAATATTGGTAAGGTTGAGAAATCAGATTCTGATATTAATTCTAAAACACACGTGCGAAGGATAATTAAGTTAATAATAAATTAAAATCTGGGTCTTATAACGATTTTATATAACTTTTGAGCTTATGTTTTATTTTTATATTATCTTCAACACTAAATTGATTCAAATTTAATATTTTAGAAATTTAATTGACAAAATTAAAACTTTAAGAACTTAAACGAAAAAATAATTAAACTTTAAGGGCTATAGTTATAGTTTATCATATTTAATTTGTTATATGAGGTGTTTTCACTATATTAATTTATTGGGCCTTATTACTTAGGTATATATTTAAACAGAGGTGCTAGCGGCCTCGAAATTTCGAGACTCGAATGCCTTGAATCATGTTGTTGTTGTTTGTTTGTTTGGGTTTTTTTTTTTTTTTTGGAAGGGTGTTATGTGTAGGGGTGTGCTAAAAAATTAAACATCTCGCACTAACTCAGTCTATATGGTTTGATAAAGTGAGTGAGTTGTGTTGGACTGGATGGATGATAAATTGATTGATCAGTTAGGCTGTTGATTAAAATTTGTTAATTATATACAGTTTTGTATGAGTCTTTACTATATTTTTATTTTAAATCAGGAAGATTCGGAGAAAATTGAAATGTAATCTTTTAAAACTTCAAAAAAAAGTCAAATTCAAACTTTTAATCGTTGCACGAATAATCCCACTTATAATCTCCAAAACAATTTAACTCCTGAATGAGTGTGTAATTATTTAAATTATTTTTAATCGTTGTTCACATGATATTTTTAATTAATTATACAGTGAAACAAATTTACGGGTTAAAAATATTTCAATTTATTTTTGTTAAATAGTTAAGAAATAAAACATGATACAACTTGTGTGTTTTGTGACCTCTCATTTGTTGGGAACATTGCACAAATAATGTCACATAATATTTCAGAACTATCTATTACAATAAATTAAGGATTTAGAGACAAAAACTTAGGCATAAAATCACTTTTTAGTAACGGAATATTTTAGTAGTCAAAAGTTTCATTATTATATTTTTAGATACAAAATTAGACATTTAGTGATAAATTAATATCATTTGGGGACCAAGATTTATCTCAAAAAATAAATCTTTTTAGCACCAAATTATTTTTTCTCTAAAACTGTATTTATTAGCGTCATTTCCTAATTTTGTCGCTAAACCTCTTTTTTTTACTTTCAGCAACAATATGAATTAATCCTCAAATATCTTTTGTAATAAAATTTTGACTTTTGTAGACGAAAAAAAAAGAAAAGAAGCCTTTAAACTCTTGTATCGTGTAGTGATCTAATAATTTTTGGGAGAATTACATATCAGTGGGGAATAAAAAAATTATTTATAAAAAAGTAAAAAAATTATGATTTTAATTATTAATATTTATAATATTTTTCACCTATTTGTAAACATATATATATATATCTATATATATTCTAATCCCACTTATATATAATTCTCCCTTTCTATTTCCTTATGGGTGATCACAATTAATCCTAATCTAATGTTGACGTTTTGATTTGTCGACAAATTTTTTTGATATTGCCTTTAAAAAAGGGGAAATGGGGTAAAATAGACACAGAACTACAAAAAATAGATGATTGAATCCATAAACCTTAGCAATTAGATGGTCCAATGCACTGGACATAAGCTTTGGCTTATAAAAGTAAATAGGAAACTAGCACAAATAATAGAAATTTCACAAATTACTCTTATATATGAGACATGTTGTAATAAAATTTTGGTATTTGGAACATCTCAATAGTAACATGTTTGAGTAAGAATAATTTGCGAGCTGTGTAAAACTATTCAACAAGGAAAATACTAGGGATACTAGGGATGTTCCTTATGTAATAGTGTTTTCATATATATTATCTTATTTTGTTTGCCGATCAAAAAAAAAAAGGAAAATACTAGGGATGCCAAAATTTGAGATCTTTGGTAAAATATTTGGTATCCCTAGTATTACTCATTCAACAATATACGTAGGGTTAGGCCATTTTTTTTTTTTAATTAATGAGAGATTTTTCATGTTAAAAACCCAAGAGTAATGGCGGAGTTAGGAAATTAATTATGATTTTTTTTTATTTTTATGTATTCAATGTTATATATAACGGTTGTGCTACATGTACCAATTAGTGTACATACTAGTGTATGTTATGATATCATTAATGACCCTATTTATTATCCAAATTATAAATACCCAAAAACTCTAAAATTATGCCATATCATCTGTTGGTGTATACTAATTAGTACATGTAGTATTATTGTATATACAATGGAGAAATATAGATATACACTATATTACAATATGAACACCTCGTCTGGTGTAAACCCAAAAATAAAGCTATATAGCACTTTTTTCTATTCCAAATAAAATAATTTAAAATAAATACCATCCAAATAGTTATGTCTACTTTAATTTTTAATCTTCACATCATATTACTCCTTCTTTGTAATTAATTTATATTGTATATATTTGCAAATACTATGCATAATACAACCACTAATGTTTATACAATTTTGTTTTAATATTTTTATGGTTCCTAAAATTATTTTCTTTTACAAGACTGCATAAGGAGAGGGAGAGGTTTCACAATAAACTCAATAGAGAAAAAAAACATAATACGAGGAAAATATTACATGACAGATAATATCATCATCCAATATTAACACATGGATATAATGAACCTTATTATACAAATATCTGAATTAACAAATTTTATTGAATGTTATAATTATATTTAAATACTGAGATTTATCATATTCTACAATAATTTATTTTTATATGTTGGTGATTACATAGAAGTAATTCATTTCTCAGTGTGTGGCTGCCACGCATTGAATTCACACTGAGTAAGGATCCTCTAGAGTTTTTTTTTTTTCTAAAGTTTCCTAGAGTGGTGCATTGTGTGGTTGAGATTTAATGACAAGTCACATCAATTTTTCAGCATTAAATCTCAACCACACAATACACCACTTTAGGAAACTTTAGGAAAAAAACACTCTAGAGGATCCTTAGTGATTCACACTAGCCATTGGTGTGGTTGTACTGTATGGCAATACTACACGCACTGTAGAGAATGAATTTTCAATCACATAATATCAGGTGAGTAATGCTCATTACACTAATATCATATTGAGGAGTGGTTTGGCAAAATTGAAAAAAAATTTAAAAGTAAAAAAAAGTCAGCAAATATAAAAAAGAAAAAAAGAAAAATTACAGTTCAGTGGTAATTTCAAAAAATAATTACATATACATGAAATTTTTTATAATTTTAATTATTAATATTTATAAATTTTACCATTAAATAGTAATTATTTTTTGAAATCATCACTAATTTGATATTTTTCCTTAAAAATTTCTTTCCACTTATTCTATTTTTTATACATCTTTTTGTAAAAGATTAAAAAAAATGGTCTCAAATATATTAATTTTTTCATCTCATATTTTAATTAAAATATTTTAAAAAAATCATTAGAAAAAGTCCTATTCGAAAATGACCACTAACAATTAAGATACTTGTTAGTGTATGGGTAAAAGAATATTTTCAAATCAATGATAATCTTTATAAATATTAATATATAAAATCATAAAATTTTTTATAATTGTGTAATTAAGTTTTGAAAATATCATTGACAAGTAATATTTCCTAAAGATAACATGGTATAAAAATGAGAAATCAGAACTTCAATTTAAAATTTAATCACAATGATTGTAAGGGAGTTAGGTTTCTAAATGATAATGTGTGTAGCAAGTAAAAAATTATTAACACTTGTAGGTTAAATTGTGAGAGTTTTTTTTTGTTGTTTTGAAAAATATCAAATATATTTCATATAAAAATATGATAAGTGTAATATTATTGATATCTACCCCAAGACAATGGCTTAGTGGGTGTAGCTTCGGATATAGGGATGTACTCCCTCTACGTCTCAATTCAATTCTCGCTAGATGTTACCAACTCCTTGGGGTTATGAATGATGTTCAAGATTTGCCCGATCATGTAGAGGGAGTGCTTTGCGTGGATCTCGAAATTACTCGAGGACATTTGGTTAAAAAAAAATATATATATTGATTCCTATGGTAGATATAAAAAAAAAGTTTAAAAAAAATTATTATTAGGGCTTGGGAATTAAAATTTTTTAACTACAGTAATAATGATACAGTGCACTGCTAACGTAAGTGCGGTGAGATTTTTTATAGATACGTTGTGGATGTTAAGTGATAATACTCTCTGATAATATGTGGAGTACGTTACCTGCATATTTATTTTTATGAATATTTAAAAAAAAAGAAAAAAAAGAAAAAAAAAAAAAGAGCAGTGCAGCGCTAACGTACCATACAGCTAAGCATTAGCCAATAAACCCAAAAAAAAACCTAAAACCAACAAATAAAAATAAATAAATAAATAATTTGAAAACCCAAACAAATCGCGTCATCTATATGTATCTCTCTCTCCACAGAACCCTTCCCCCTTCACTGTTACGATCGGCGAGAGTTCCCTAACCCCCCTTAAACCCCCCCTCTCTCTCTCTCTCATCCGATTTTCGGCATGTTAGATCTCCGGCGTGTTTAACGGTTTCTTTTCTCTCTCTTTTTTCATATCTCTACTAGTATTACTATTTTCTTGATGGTTCTTGGAAGTAATCTTTCTTTTCCTTTAAACAACTACATGTTTTTTGTAAATCTAAATAGTCTAGTTTCGTCTGATTTGTTGATTTAGTTCATCTCTACCTATCAAGATTTGATTAATTACCAGAAATCTAACATGGGTTTTTTCATTTCTTGATTTATTATTAGTATTGTCTTAATCTGACATGGGTTGTCTTTCTTCCCCGGAATCTAACCGTTGGTGAGTCACAAAATCAGTTTGTGTTTTTCGATTTTTTGATTTGCGAAAAACTGATTTGTTTCTGCAAAACAAAAAGGAGTGTTGTTGTTTTTTTTTTTTTGTTGTTGTATGAAAATGAGTTTTTTACATAGTTGGATTCTTGTACGGTACCCTAAAGACATCGCTTTACGATTTGGCCACTGGTAACAGGCCACATCAGCATATCCCCCATGGCCTTGGCCTTGCTCAGGCTCCATCTGAATCTTTAATTTCTCTATTATTTTTATTCTATATATATGTACACTTCAATGTTTTCTGTAATTTTTTGAGCTCTTGCTTAAAATGGATGTGTATACCTATTACCTCTCTCTCCTCTCTTTATACTTTCTCTCTCTTCATCCTCTTGGTTGATGTTGTTGCGCATGGATTGATTGACAGTCGTCGTTTGCTGGTGTAGCATCATCAAGATTCACATTCAAATGCACGGTGGTCGTTAGTGGTGTGATATGATATTGTAATCAATCTCTCTCTCTCTCTCTCTCTGCAAGAGCTTTTTGAAGATGAGAATCTTGATGATGCTGCATCGGCAATAAACGACTACCTACCTATATATATATAGGATGATCATTTTGGCCCTGCCTCGCTCACTCAACTCTATTTGTATATGCGAGTTTGACTTGCAACAAATGTGCTACTTTGCATTTCAACAAGGTGATTCTCTATTTCTTTCAGGTGTCTTTCAGGTGGGTTTTTGCTATTTGTTGGAAATACTTTCCAACTCCTACCAATCTATCAATAGATTTTAAGTGTTTAATGTCCTTTTTTTTTTTCTTTGCTTTTCTTTCTTTCTTTCTTTTTTTTTTTTTTTTGTTGAAAAAATTCAGGAAAATCAAAGCAAATTACAGAATCAGGTACAACTCTATCAGTGTGATCGGTTTCTTTATCCCTCTTATATTCCAACAATATTGTTCATAATAAGATAAAGAAAAAAAAAAAGGGCTGATATGAGTCACTGTAGAAGGATTGATGAGTAAGTACTAAACTTGCAGATCTGTGATTATTCTTCTGATGAGCAAAGAAGCTTTGATAGAAATGGTATCTTCTTAATCATTTTGATTTTTTTTTTTTTGGGATAGAGATGGGGATTGGATATTCTCTAGAGGAGAAAGAGACAGATTTGCAGATGATGCATGTGCAATAAATTATTTACTACAGAAAGGTAAATTCTTTTCTCCATCTTTATTGCATTTTCTTGTTGCTTGTTTGGTGAAAGATCCATCAATGAACTCTTGGTTTCTTTGCTTTTGATTGTCCTTTAAAGATTAATTATGTTTTTGCAAATCCAAAAACTGTTAATATTTGAGAACAACATTTGAGTGGGAAAGCTAATGCGTAATGTAAGAAAGAAAAAATATTTTGATACGGACCTTTATTCATATATGACTGTGTCACTGATATTAAACTAAATTATTATTTAAAAGCTTTGAGTACTTGTTTTTGTTCTTATCCAATATATGGGGTTTGGTGATATCAACCCAAGATAGAAAACTTTCGTTGATGATGAACCCCAAAATAGCATGCTGAGTTTGGGCTTTTTT
Source organism: Camellia granthamiana (assembly GCA_036172215.1). NCBI lineage: Eukaryota > Viridiplantae > Streptophyta > Magnoliopsida > Ericales > Theaceae > Camellia > Camellia granthamiana. The sequence goes on along the minus strand of CM069914.1, from coordinate 56,377,641 downwards.
TTCTATATTTGTCTTGTTCAGAAAGGATTGGAAATAAAATTGATTATTTTATGGACATTCTTCCGAGTGGTTTTTTATTTTTATTTGTCTGTGGAAGTGAATAGAGAGATATCTCTTTGATAATTGGAACTGGTATTGGGGAGCTTTGAATGCAAATCATGGTTGGAACAACTCACATTATCACTGCCATTGTTGGGTTGCTTTAACATTTCTCAGCCATCACTCTTCTAGGTGGACCAACCCTCATAGGCATCTTGCAACTTGCTCCCCTCTCTCTCTCTCTCTCTCTCTCAGACACACATTCCTGTCATTTTACAGACACGCGATTATGTTGAAATTTTCTATCCAGATGATATTTTTTTGTCCACGTAACTATATGCTCATTCAATAATAATAGACATTTAACCATTTTCTAAGAAAAATAGAGACAAATCATTATATGACTGCATGTAATTTGATGGGTTGAAATTTTCGATCCACTTGATAATTTTTGATCTCTAAGACACGTGTTCAGTGCACCAAATATTCACATACCTCTAGGAGACGCATATTTAGTGCTGTATTCACATCTTTAATAATAGTACCCAAAAGGTTCAAAAAAAAAAAAAATTCAATTTCTGGCTTCATTATTAATGAAAGTGATGACTCAAGACATTTCAGCTACATATATGGATCCGTGTGCCTCCATCACTTTCCAATTCTTGGTTCCATGGGGTATATATGCCCATTGTTATAACATAGCGTATTGTTTCATTAGTTCCAAATCTCCACATCATGGTTTTAAATTTTCACCTCAATTTCTTGGCTAGATACATTTTGATATATTAGTGGGAATGACAATCGTTTGTGTATCGTTGATTAAATTGGTTCATAACCAATTCAAACCCAATTCACAGTCGAAACACCAATTCATTTGTTATAAAGCTCTTTTTGGCCGCTGATAAATTTAAAAAAAAAAATCATGATCGACGTCGACTGATTCTCAGTTAGGGTCTATCTAGCACTCATCACTTGTCAATCTTCACTTATCACAAACATCTAGATGGGGCACCATGCGTTGCAGCATTCTCTATCTTTGGCTTGTCCACCCAACAATTATACTGTGTTTGGATCTTAGACTTGTAGAGGGTAAAAAAAAAAACCCTTTTCTTCCTTCTCCACAAATCTAATATCCAAACATGGTGTAGGGTATTTGTTCGTCCATGTCGGCAACTTACTGGCTACTTTCATTAGTGAGTTTCTTTTGGTAGCTAGAAAATTTATGTTGTTGGCTTTCTTGGTCTCCGAAGGGGCATCAAACTGGTTTACCTATTAATGTTGTTTTGATGATGAAAATACCAGTTATATGTTGATGAAATTTAAATACTTTATTCAACAAAACAGTGTGGGCTTAAGAGGAGAAACAAAACTCATTTTACTTACGAAGGCATAAAGACCATATAATTGTCAAAAAAAAAAGTGGTTCAAGAATTAATTATAGAATTACTACTTGTGTGTTTCCTTTGGCGAAATCCGATACATGAAAGAAAGAAGAATTGCTTTTGTAAATACTTTTTTCTTTTTTTCCCTAAGAATTATTACAGGTCCCAATTGATTCAACAATCGGATCATTGGATTGTTAATTGTGGCAATCATGTCATACTCTCCCATAATCAACTTCTTCCCTATTCTATTGTGCTTTTGCAAGAATTAAGGTAAGACTATATCAGATTATGTTTTTACATCCACTTTATGTGTATCACCTTAAAAAATTTTAATATACACCTATTTAAAAAAGGTGTACCATTTACACTCCTATTATGCCATTTTTTAAAAAAAATTATTTATGATCATTTTTTTTTTTTTTCTCTAGTTATGACATTATTTTAGTTATATCTCATGTTGTATTTTGTGTTGACATTTTTTTTTTCGGTTATGGCTCAAAAAATTAAAGTTATACCATGTTTTTTTTTAGTTGTATAGTGCACCATAGTGTTTCCTGTATAACCTCTACCGCTATCTTCTGATAAAAAGAATTAGCTTGAAGTAATTTTTGTGTTAATTACTATTGCAAGAATTTCTATACATGCAAGAGGGAAGATGAACCACCATCGTTTAGCTACATTTGGATACATAGAAAAGAGAGTGAATAGATGGATTAGTAGATATATATGTATCTTAACATACACACACTAGCAATAAAATCAAACAAAGAAACATGCTTTTATATCACCACATGAAATACACTACATCTACCATTACAATGCCTTTATTACGGTGTACTCCATTGAATTTTTAAAGATTGTCATTAGATTTTACATTTTATTTTATTTTATTGTGATTGTCATAGATTGTTCTATTGTTCTATTGTTTTTGCAAACTAATTTTTGTTTTTGTTGTTTTTACAATGGCATCAGGCTGGATTTTTTTGATAACCGGGTGTTAGGATCAGCTTATATTCAATTCGACTAATCCCGGAGCCCTAAAGTTAATAATCGGGCTAACCTCCAGTAGCCCCAAGGTTTGAAATGTTTGACCTTTGTAGAATTCGACCCTACAACCTCTTGACTGGTGAGCATCAAGCTGGATTGATCCAATTCTTACTCTAGCTTGGTTTCTAATTTGACTTATATTTCATCAAGTATGATTCATGACTCCCCTAAAAATTTTTTTTTTTTGATGACTGGTGTTCGGGATAACTTATGCGTATCTTAACTAATCTCGAGATCTATGCAAAGCGTCCGTCTACGTGGATAGGGCAAATCTTGGGCATAGCCCACGAACGTGGGCCCAAGGAGTGTATTATTCCTAATAGGAATTGAACTTAAGACCTAGAAATAACACACCCCTAAGTCCCAAGTTGTACCTATTAGGCCAATCCCTTGGGGTTTTGATAGTCCTTTATTCACCAAGATATATCTGCATGACACACCAAACTATATATGATCACTGATTTTTGGTCATATATATAGATATAGATAATGAACAATTTAGCTATAAGGAATGAGAATACAAAAAAACTGACACATTTTCTCTCTAATATCATTTTTTTATGGGCAAAACAAAGGGTCTTTATTGATGAAAATAACATATAATACATATGAGATTACATCAATAAAGCAAAGGCGAGAGCAAAGATCATAGCATTGCTTCCTAATCTCAATTAGGTTGTTGCCAAGAAGAACACTCAATCATATTCTAGTTCAAGCCACAGAAGTTGGTGAGAAACCAACAGAGTAAAGAAAGGAAAAACAGCAAACAACAAACCCTAAACTCTAATATCATTTGAAACAATGGCATGATGCTGAGGTCATAGGCACCGCCTTTAGTTTGCCCCAACACATCCATTTTAGGTTTTTAGGGGACATACATGCATGCATGCACCTTCTTTACAATCCTTGTCATGTGCATGTTTCAGCTACTTATTGAGGTTTTGTGTCATTTCCATAGTCACAGGTTCTGGCATCGACAAATTGAATATACGATCAAAATGACACCAAAAAAAATTGTTAGCAGTTCATCCAGCAGAGGCCAAGTAAACCGCTATAACAAATTGGATATGGCAGCTGTTGCCAATCACTGGTGAAAATTGGGTAATCATATGAAATAAATCTCATTGTAATTTTTACTTTATCGAAAATAAATCTATTTACATTGGCACATGCACACACACGCACTCATGAGCAAAATTGTGTATACAGGTAACATGTGATTTTTGGTCATTTTACTACACATGAATTTCAAGCATCCTCCATAATTGACTATTCAAAAACTTGACAAATTGATATCGTAGTTTCCCTATTATTTACTTCTCTCTTTTTTTTATTTTTAATTTTTGTAAATTTTTCTTAATTTTTTGATCAGCAAAAAAAGCTTTATTAATATATATATATATATTTTTGGAACGGCAAAGAAAGAACTTTATTGATGTAAAAATCGGTACAAGGTACAAAACAAGTTACACCAATAAAGAAAGAGGGGGAGTGCAGAAGCATCATAATGAGCTAAATCATCCCAACGAGGTTGGCACCAAATAGCCCATCTTATCATTTGCAAGCACCCCTGAGTTGGCGAGGAACCAACGAAAGGAAAAGATGAAACACCTAACCAAGATTGCTAGACACCCAGCCAAAGCTGCCACGAGCTGCTACATACACCGATCAAAATAGAACAAAACATATCAGCAGATATAAACAAAATTGCAGCATGCATAGTCGAAACACCTAACCAAAATTGCTAGACACCCAGCCACAAGCACAGATCACCAGAACAGAGCAAAGCAGAACACTGGAAACAAACCAGATCAGATCACCAGAATAGAACAAAGTAGAACAACAGATTAGATCACCAGAACAGATCAAATACAGAACAAAGCTGGACAACAGAAACACAGAAAGCCAGATGAAGTCACCCTTTTGTGTGTTAGCCTCTGTGATCCTTAATTTGCAAATGTGACTTAGCAGCATACCATCAAATTGAAACAGATCAGCACCCTTACTTACCCTTCATTGATACAGTACCTAACAGCTGAGATGTTGTACAGAAAATCATTGATCGAAAAGTGGAGCTTCGTAGACGTAGCTTTCAACCAAATGGTGATCCTGGTGACAATGAGCTCTTGCAGCTCCTGCAGATTTGGCGAAGATGCTTGGAAGAGACATTCATTCTTATGTTTCCAGATGGACCATAGAGTTACTAGAGGAATAGCATTCCATATTCGACGTTCAGACTTTCTGCAATCATAACCTGACCACCATAGCAGCAAGTTTGGGACAGAATTTGGGACAACCCAAGTAGTCCCCCACCACTTTAACAGCCCAGTCCAAACTTTCCACACCTGAGGGCAAGAGATTAGAACATGTTCTGCTGTTTCCTGCTGTGCTTGACAAAATATGCATAGGGTAGAGGCAGATCCATCTAAGATACCAATGCGCTGAAGGAAGACAGAGGTTTTTAGCTTGTATTTCCATGTGAGCCAACTGAAAAATTGCACTTTGGACGGGAGTTGCTTGTTCCACACCAGACGAATAGGATGATTACATGCTCCATGGGCAATGCTGGTATGATTATAAAAGACCGAGACAAGAGACTGCCTTGCAATAGCTTCTGACCATACTGCACTGTCTTGGGCGTCCAGATTAAGTATGGGAGTTGGATATAGGGTGGTAGTGAGTCTAAGTAGTTCACTATTCTCCCAGTCAAAGAGGGGCCTCCTAAATGTGAAAATCCAATGCTTAGAAGGGCCAGAGACATCCACAAAGTCCTTGAGTAACCCATCATTGTTGAGTGACAGCCTATAGATTCGAGGGAACTCATCTTTTAGACAAATATTTCCACACCAATTATCATTCCAAAACTTGATTCTACAACCATTACCCATCTTTAATTTTAGGTTATTGGTATAGTATTGAAAGAGGGACGCGTTCAGCTCCACTGCTGATACAATACCATTCCAGATGTTTGATAACTTGATGCTTGGGCTGAGGTTTGGGAACCATCTCCCACCAAGGAATTTGTATTTGCTACAGATGATTTTCTTTCATAATGAGTTATTTTCAGATGCAAACCTCCACCACCATTTCAGGAGTAAGCACACATTTACATCCTTAACTCTTCTAATGCCCAACCCACCCTGCTTTATACTCTTGGTAACCTCTGACCATTTCACTAGGTGGATTTTTCGCCTTGAATCTGAGCCTCCCCATAAGAATGAGGCTTGAATTTTGTCTAGCTCCTTAGCAACTCCTTCAGGTAGTCTATAGAGAGACAAGAAGTATATAGGTAAGCTTGATAGTACTGCTTTCACCAATGTTAATCGGCCTGCGAAAGAGAGGAGTCTCCTTTTCCAACCAGCAAGTCTCAACTTAAACTTATCAATAACAGGTTGCCATGTTTTCTTTCTCCTTGGATTCGCTCCCAAAGGCAATCCTAAATACTTAAGTGGAAGGGCTCCGGTCTTACAATTCAGTAGGGATGCAAAAACAGCAAGTTCAGAGATTGAAATACCAACACTACAAACCACACTTTTGTGGTAGTTGATTTTGAGGCCTGAAGCCACTTCAAAGCATCTGAGTATTCTTTTCAAAGCAAGGACTTTTGACAGCTCAGTTTCGCAAAATAGTAGTGAATCATCTGCGAATTGTAGGTGGGAGAATCGCACTTGGTTGAAACCAATAGATACCCCTTTTAGCAAATTCAACTCCATAGCTCTCTGAAATAGTATGTTTAGTGCCTCAACAACCAAGTTGAATAGGAGTGGTGATAAGGGATCACCTTGCCGAAGACCTTTTTGGGGGCTGAACTCCTTAGTTGGAGAGCCATTGATGAGAACTGAAATTCTCGTAGTGGAGACACATTCCCGCATCCATGAGATTCATTTTTGTCCAAACCCAAAATTTGTAAGCATTGAGAATAGAAAATTCCAATTGATGGAATCAAACGCCTTTTCAAAGTCTAATTTAAAGAGCAATCCTGCTTTCTTGGATTTATTCCAGCCATCCACAACTTCATTTGCGATCAAGACTCCATCAAGAATACTTCTACCCCCCAGAAAAGCTGATTGTGAGTCCCCGATTACCGTAGGCATGACTTGTTGAAGCCTAGCTGTGAGTACTTTTGAGAGAATTTTGTAAACAGAGCCGATCAAACAGATGGGTCTGTATTCATTTAATGACATAGCTTTCTCCTTTTTTGGGATGAGAGTAATAAAAGAACTGCTTAAACCCAAAGCCAGTTTGCCATTAGCATAGAAGTCTTTCATAAAGTTAAGAATATCATCTTTGAGTAACTTCCAAAATTTCTGAAAGAACAACAAGTAAAGCTTTATTAATATAATAACACAAAACATGCATAAATTACATCAATAAAACGGGAGAGTGCACAAAGTATCATAGCTAACCTTCACAATCTCAACTAGGTTGGCACCGCAAAGGAACCACAATCATTTGCTAGCACTAGCTCAAGATTGGTGAGAAACCAATCAGAAGCAACCAAACAAGATAAAGAAAGAAAAAACAACAAACATCCAACATAGCAACAACACCCAATTCAACTGCAACCAAGATTGGTGAGATACCAGCCAGCAATCAACACCATACAGCAGATCCCAAATACCATAGCATGCACAGCTCCAAACCAATGAGATCCATCAGCAGCCAACTTACAGGCATATAAGCATACACAGCAGATCCCAAATACAAGCATTGGACCTCCAAATCTATTCATTGTGTTTTTTAAAGTTTTTAATCTCTCTTCCCCTAATCATGGAACCTAGCTAGTATCATTGCCAATTTAGTTTTCACGAGCTATTATGTATTTAAGTACCATTTTACAATTTGAGTTGTTTTTATGTGTTGATCTCAATTCTATGTAGGGCTTATTTTTGCAATTAATTATGCAATCAATTCTATGTTAGACAATCAGTAGTGATTAATTGCTAAATTTTAATTCATTTTATTTGGTTATTTGTTTTATTATTATTGGTTTAGTACTGCAGATTGACGCATACAAGATCAGAAACCCTACAAGCCAAGGGTTTAGGGTATCAAATAAGATGAAGAAAATGAGGTCAAGTGGATAATGTATGATCAAGATTCGATGTGGTATTGCCTCCTTAAAGTTGTGCTTGAATATTAGATTTCCACTTAAAAAAGAAAAACAGAAGGATAAATAAAGTGGAATCCATTTATTTTATGAAAAATTCAATATCCAAATATAGCTTAATGCTTGTTTTTATGTGTTTTTATTCCTACTTAATTTTTAGAGAGGTTCTTATTTAGATCCCCAACCCACATTTTTTTCACAGCCAGTGATTTGGGGATTTGGTGCTCTCTTGTAGCTGATCACGATTGCATTTGTGTTTTAGTGAAATGTTAATTACCACCTGTACTTTATGTTTTAAATATTAATTCATTTAAAAGTTATTTATTTATGTGAAAAATATCACCACCTTTACTTTGTGTTGTAAATATTAAATTCATTTAATTATTTTTGTAACGTAGTAGCAAATACATTACCACATTTACTTTATACTAATTAAGATCATTTAAAAAACTAGTAATAACCCGTGGACTTATAAATTAAAAAAAAATCATTATAATTATTTTGAAATAATTTAACATTTTGTATTGTGATATATATGAAATTTATAAGTTAATTTATATGTTTATAACTTTTTATTTTAGGAAAAATTATTTAGAAGTCCTATTAGGGAGACTTATGCTACATATGGTCCTACTAAAAAATTTATGTTCTTATAAGTCCTGTGAGAAGTTTGTTGACACATTTACCCTCAATATTAGTTGTTAATATCATAAATAATAATAAAACCATATATAGGAAATTGATATAAACGTAACGTAACGTGACACCTACATAAACGTAACGTGACACCTATACGTAACGTGACATATCTACATAAACGTAACGTAACGTGATACCTATATAAACGTAACGTGACATATCTACATAAACGTAACGTGACACATATGATCTATGGTAACATTCAATTTTTTATATAGGAAATTGATTTTATTTATTTTTTGGATTTTTTTGGGACAACCAAACAACCAAATTACTGAATTCAAACACAATTAATTAACCAAAAAAATAATTATTCATAAATCACATTTCAGTCCACAGAGAGTTAAACAAACTCTTCGCCCCTCTGCCCTATAGAATTATTAAAACAGCATGAAGAGCAGGCAAATGCCATTTTCTTTCACATTATGATTTACTTTTTTTTCATCAGCAAAGGCAAGATTATGATAAAGAATACTGAAAATACTTACTTTTGGATAGTTTGTCCTTCCATAGATGTCTTCTTCAACAAGAATGTCAAATCATCTTGTTATTGCTATGATGGCTTAGCTCCAACAATTCATCAACATTGATGAAGTGCGTTTCATGTTTGAAGACGAGTAAGTAACTTTTCTCCCCCAAACCACCCACCCATGTCCACTCATAGATAAGCGTGATTTGCGAGTGTTGTTTTTCCGATGTGCTTTTGTCCTTTCTATTTTTATTAATTAATTTAGATTTCACATATATTATTGATAATTTTTTAAATAAAAATACATTAAGATTATATATCTATTTCAAAACAAACGGATTAAAAAAATAAAAATTTATTAAGTTGCGAAACGTAACGTGACACATTACGTTACGTTTATGTAAGTGTCACATTACGTTTATATAGGTGTCACATTACGTTACGTTTATGTAGGTGTCACGTTACGTTCATATTGGTGTCACGTTACGTTACGTATATATAGGTATCACGTTACGTTACGTTTATGTAGGTGTTACGTTACGTTACGTTTATGTAAGTGTCATGTCACGTTAGGATCTTGTGGAATACATTCTTATGAAAATAGGACTTGAGACTTTATAAGAAATTACACAGGACTTAGCCTAGCATAAGATTCTGAAAAAGGACTTATAAATAAGTCTCCCTTTATTTTATTAGTTTAAAAACATTAAAAATATATATATATATATATTTAGTGCAATTTTGATAGTTTGTATTAAATAAAAGTTAAATCTGATTAAATGAGTTATGACATACCACTTCTTATTATGAAAATATACAAATTTAAAAGTTATAATTAAGACAAATATACAATTTTATTATTAAATGTGAAGTGAAATTATATTTAACAATAATTAATATGATATTTCTATTATTAATCCAATAATTTAAGTTACATTTATTTTGATTTCAATTTCATAACTAAAAATACAATATGAATATAATACAAACGGATTTCTAGTATTTAAGAATAAGAAGGTTTTAAAATATTTTTAAACTTTCATCATTTTCTTTTCTTTTTTTTTTTATATAATTTGATTTTAAATTTGAATAAAAATTTTGATTTGATATGAATTATTTAAAGTTTTTCATCTAATTTTTATGAATTTTTAAAATAACTTTCATTCTTATCCCAATTTTTTTTTCTTTTCACCAATTTTGATGGAAAAAATAATAATTTTCAACGTTTCAACTTTTTAAATTTTTATCAAATTATAATTTGATAAAAAAAATACTAAGCGTTGAAGATTCTCTTAATTGGAATTATAGTGAAATAACATTTTGAAATAGTCGAAATTTGAATAAGTGATTTGTTGAAATGTATAATTTAATTAATTCTCTTCTCATATTTATATAAAAATTGACACTTATGACTACATTATTAAGTCGGATTATGAAAAACTTTTGAGGTGTCAAATATTTTCCATTTATAAATATCCTACATATTAAAAAAAAACTGTATAGCTTTTGGATATATATTTATTAGTTTTGTTTTATGGACATGAACAATTGATGTTTTAATTTAAAAAATTGAAAAGTAAAAATATATATATATATATATATAAATTGGATTTTTTAGAGATAAATGAAGTCATCTAACTCTTCTATATACTATTTAAGATGGACTATTTTAATCACATAAAAAAATAGAAATTATATTTAGAGATTATCCCTATATATTTAGCTGTTATATACAACTATAGTTGTAACAAATTAACTATAATATATATGAAAAGTTATAGTAAGTTTTCATTTTCAATTAATTGAATTATAATTAACAAACTAATAAATCACAGTAATGGTATAATGGGATAGAAATAGGATAAAAATAAAGAAAACAATGATATTTAAAAGTTTTAGATATGTAATAGACATGTAAATTTTATTGATTTAAAGTATGATGGTGGAAGATATTTTCAAATTAGATTTGTTTAGATAAACTTTAGAATTTTTTAAAATTTAAAATTGGATATTGAGATGCAAAGGAAAGATTTTAACTGAACAAATAAAAATCAATTTTATTAATTTTATCTATTTGTATATATGATTTTTAGTATTTATTTATTTATTTTTTATTTTTTATGTTATAATATAATATATAAGATATAAATAGATATTCATAACTTTCATGAAAAATATCGTATAATTTTTTGGGAAAAAGAGAAGGAATACAAGTTTTAATATTATTTTTTTTGGAAATCGGTGAGAGAGATTAGGATGGAGAAATTATGAGATATTTTTATTATCTTTCCATTTGAAATTCATAAATTAAGGGATAATTAATATTTCTAAAATAATTAAATAAATAAATCAGTCAATAGGTTTTTTAATCTATTTTATAAATTGGAAAATCAATAATTTTAGAAATGTGATTAATTTGTCTCATTAAGTGATTTTAAAATTTTGATAGACATACATCAAAAAAATAGATAATTATATTACTAAATCATTATTCAAATTTAGATATTGTTATATCTTTTTGAGATCCATATCTACATTCTTATTTTCTTTATTTTTGTGTAGTTTCTATTTTTTTTTTTCAATTTATTTTAGATAGAGTTGTGGGTTTGTATTTTTTTAAATTTAATTTATCTGTAGTTTATATTTGTTTTTCATTATTATTATTTATGTAAGTTATGATCTGAATTAAATATATGATAGATATGTGAGTTTTATTGATTTAAAGTATGATAGTGAGAGATATTTTCAAATCAAATTTGTTTAGATAGACGTTATAGATATTTAAAATTTAAAATTGGATATTAAGAAGCAAAAGAAATATTTTAAATGAATAAATAAAAATTAAATTTATTAATTTTATCTGTTTGTATATTTGATTTTTAATTTTTTTTTTGTTATGTTATAATATAGATAGATATCCACAATTTTTATAAAAATATTATCTGATTTTTTGAAGTAGAGAAAATGAATGCAAGTTTTAATATATTTTTTTTTTGAAAATTGGTGAGAGATTATGATATATTTTTATTATCTTCCTATTTGAAATCCATGAATTAAGGGATAATTATTATTTCTAAAATAATTAAATAAATAAATCAGCCAATATGTTTTTTTAATCTATTTTATAAATTGAAAAATCAATAATTTTAGAATGAGAGTTGGGAACTCTTAGCAGATTTCTCATTAGAAACCCTTTTTTTTTTTATATATATAATATATAATATATAAATATATAAATATATATATATATATTTATATTTGTTTTAGATATGTTTTTAATATAGAATTTTTAAAATTTTTTTTTTTTTATAAAAATAATTTAACAATCCCATCACTAACCGTAGTGTATAAGAGAAGTTGAAAAGGGTGCTGCTGTAACTATGCGAGAAGTCAAAAAAACTTGTGGGTTGGAAAAAGTTAATAAATGCTGAGTTTTTTTTTTTTTTTTTTTTGGATTTTAAATCAAAAAATTAGAAAATTAAGATTGGGATATTAGAGTTCCGACAAAATTTGTGGGTTAGAAACCCCATTTTCTTTATGTATAATATAGATTTAGGGTAAATTACAAATACACCTATTGATTTAAAGTACAGATTGTCCATGTGATTTGAAAAATTACAAATACATCATTGTCAGAATTTTTTATTTAACAGAGTTAACTGAAAAAATGTGATTCTTAATTGTTCTTCTATACAATGATAAGATTACTCAAATTATTAATTAAAATCTAATTTTGACATAATTAAAAACTGTTAATTGACTTGATATTTATTAATAAAAAATGTCATTTGTTATGAAATTAGAAATTTTAAAGAGTATGATGAATTTTCAAAATTAAAAAAATAAATTTTATTTTAAGCAAATCTCAAAAAATATATTTATAATTTATCCAAAAGTTTATGAAACTAAAATATAAGCAATCCTGAGCAATGTAAATATGTACACACTAGATAGGGGTGTGGTATGCAGTGTGGCCATTCATTTATTGGGAAGAAGCAATCCATTTTGTTTTTTCGTCTGTCCACTATAAAAAGTGGAAAATGAAAAATCCCCCTAATTTTCCTCCCCCTAATCCCCCTAATTTCCTTTTTTGGAAAACTGTTTTCTTTTTTTTTTTTGTTTTCTTTTTTTTTTTTTTTTTTTTATACTTAATTTGGCATTTCGGGGGATTCGGGCTCCCCCTTTTCGGGGGATGAATCACTGCCGATAAAAAGTCACCTTTAGCAATAAAAAATGAAAATTTGCCAAAGCCCTAAATTTTGTCACTGAAAGGTTTGACAACAATATTGCCAAATGACGATGAGACAAAGAGTAGCCCAAGTGGTAAGGCTTTTCTCACCAGAGGTAAGGTTTGAGTTTTGAGTCTTATCCTCCTTTTCTTAGGTTAGAATATATATATTTGTGTTGTAAATACTATAACCTTCTCAAAAAAAAAAGAAAAGAAAGAGAAAAGGCAATGACGACGATTTTGCTTATTTTGTTGCTAATTCTTTCACCATCCATTCGTAGTGAATTCATCCTTATATTTGAGGAATTTGATTGTTTTGTTTGTCTCTAATTCACAATGGGGATTCATAAAAATTTTGAACACCAAATTCTATATCAGAAAGACTCAGACATACAAATATTTATGTACAAATTATGACAACATGAAAATTGTGCATGAATGAGGAAATCCCACAAATCAAAAGATGTATTATTTGAGGAAATAAATTGGCCACGCAGTTGCTTCCATTTTCTCACATGTGAAATCTAAATATTGATCAGATATTTTAATATACTGATCATAAATTATTGCTGAATCAACATTCCCTATCAAAATATTTTTTTTCTTTTTTAAGTCTATTTTGGAATCATTATGTTGAGTTTTGATTTTTACTTGCAAATAAAAAAAGAAAAGAAAAGAAAAAGATGGTGAAAAAAAATTCTTTTTTTGGTTTTGTTTAGCTACCCATAAAAAAAATATATAAATATTTTTATTTTTCTGACATTTTCTTTTCCTATCACATATCTAATAGCCCTTTTTTCACTTGTGAGATCTAAACATTGATCATATTTTTAATTGAACATAATATTTATTGCAGAATCAATATTCTCAATCAAAATTTGCTAAACTAAACTATAATTAAGCTAGTAGTTCAGTTGGTCATAGGCAAAGATTCAAATAAATTATAAATACATTTCCTGAAATTTGCTTAAAATACAAATTGTCCCATATGATTTTAAAAATTATATCATGTCCTTTTAAGTTTCTATTTGTATAACAAATGACCCTTTTGTTAATAAATCACTAAGTCAATTAACTATTTTTAAGGATGTCAAAAATATTTTTTAATTAATAATTTGTGTAATTTTATTGTTGTATAAGAGAGCAATTAAGAAATTCATTTTTTCTATTAATTCTGTTAAACAAAAAATTCTGACAAATGAGTATTTGTAATTTTTAAAATCACACGAAACAATTTATATTTTAAGTAAATCTCAAAAGTTGTATTTATGATTTACTGTTCAATATTTATCTCTCATTATAGGCTTTGTTGTATTGAGTTTATTTCTTTTCAATAGATTTTTCCTTTTTTCTTGTGCTGATGGTTGGTATTAGTCGTTAGACTGATAGATTTGTGTTGATAGATTATGATTGAACAGTTTAATATAATTCTTCTCATATATATAAATAATCTCCTAAACCAACTAGGCTTAACCTAGTGGGTCACCACATCTTTCTTAGGGTTTAGTTTTAAGAAGGTTATGGGTTCAATTCTCTTTAGGAAGGTTGAATTAAGGGAGTGCAAACACTTAGGTGCTTTGTCAAAGGCGAGAGATTTTCTCCCATAGGTGCTAATCTAACAACTAACATTTGCCGATATAAAAAAAAAATAAATAAATAATCTCCCATTGATTAACAAAAAAAAAAAAATCAAAATATTTGTTTCTTTTTTCATTTTCAAACATCTTGAACTTTTGCAGGGAAAAAAAGAAAAGAAAAGAAAAGAAAAAGGTAATAAAATGAAGTTTAAAAAAAAAAGAGTTATAACCTTTTTTTTTTAGATTGAGTTAAGAAATTGACAAGAAATAAAATAGATATTAGTAAAAAAAAATCCTTTTTTGTTTAACCACCCATGGAAATAATAAATTTCTACAAAGGTTAAAACTTGACCTAATAACTTTTTTTTTTTTATCAACACAAGAACTTTATTGATAGGAGAAAACCTTATAAGAAGGAAGAGAGACATCAATAAAGGGGAAGAGGGGGGATGATGCAAAAGCCATCATAGTGAAACCGCCCTATCCTAACTAGGTTGGCACTAAGCAACCCACACAATCATATGACAGCACCAACCAAGAATCTATTGATGAGGTACCAACAGATACATAGACAACACAAAATCAGAGACAAAATACAACATAGCTAGCATAGCTAGGAGCCCAAATATAGAATTGCCACCCAGATAAAGAACTCATCCAACTGAAATAGGTAACTGCCACCCACAACACCAAAACAACATCCACAGCAGACACACAGCAGAAAACAGACCAAATGACAGATCAGATAACAGACCAAATACCAGACCAGATAACAGCAAACTAACCTCACCAAGTGGTGGCATACCAAGCTACCAATCCAACTAATATCCCTCTACTGCAGTCCTTAATCTAATCCAAACTGTTGATTAATCCAAGAGAGTGCTTGAACCCCTTTACAGAAGCTTTAATCAAACAGCCAAGAAAACTGAAAAAACAAAAAACCAGAAAAAAACAGAATACAAAATAGAACACAACAAAGGCATATCAGCTCTGTGGCACCCAGGGCATAACAGTTTCAGTCTATCTTCTACTTCTAGCAGCAACTCTGGAGCTGCAACTGACAAGCAATACACCTTAATTCAACAGCAACAACTAGATTGACTCGCAATTATACACAAAAGCATACTTGCTTTAGATAATATACTATGTTATGAACTGAGTACTTCAACTCTTCCAAAAACTCAGTCAAATCTTCAAAGTCTGGCTTTGACTCATTAAACACGCATTCATTCCTGAGTTTCCACACAGACCACAACATGGCTAAGGGAACTACCTTCCAAATTTTCTCCACCTGAACCTTTTGTCTTATACCTGACCACCACTGTAGGAGTTCCTCCACTGAACCACGAATGACTGAAAACAAATTCCACAATTTCACAATGTCAAACCAAGCTCTCCATATCAAATGACAATGGAGTAACACATGATTCATGGTCTCCACTTCAAATTTGCAAAACACACACAGTGTACTAGCATTGGGATTCAGCACTTCTATCCTAAGCAACAAATCTGAGGATTTAATCCTACCTCTCCAAGCTAGCCAACTCAGGAATTGCACTTTGGGAGGAGCAATAGTCCTCCAAATACTCCTTGTAATTGATTTTTCAGGTCCTTTGGATGATTCCATTCTTTGCCACACTAATGCCACAGTAAAAGACCCTGAAGAGTGTGCAAACCAAGAACAAGAATCTTCAACCACTGCATTTAGAGTAGGTGCATTATACAACAAATCATTCAATTTGGACACCTCTTCCTCTTCTTATGCTAAAAGGGGCCTGTAGACACCCCATTTTTGACCGACCTTAAGACTCAGACGTCACCAACTGAGCGCTCAGTGATGTTGCATATTGTGCTTGTTCTGAAGTTGTGGAATCTCGGCCGCGAGCCTTGCCTCCAGACTTCGGGGCTCTTTTGTGCTTTGCCTCGGTTTGCGAACCGGGTCCTGTTTTCTCCGTTTTCTCTTCCCGAAGGGAGGGAGAGCTCTCGTAGATCATCTCTCAGCGGCCGTGGGCTACGTTTTGTGGTCGTAGGCCATTTATCCCGTTTGGAGCCCGATTTTCGGTTTTCGGAGCCGTCGGCCGTGTGCCTCGGTTCGGGACCGCTTAACCACCTCTGTTTGCTCCGGTTTTTGGCACACATCTTATTTCCTCCCTTTTGAGGGACACTGGGGTCCGAGAGACCAACTTCGTGGTCGAACGCCACCTCCGGTGCTTAATAGTCAGTTTTCGGGGCCCCAGACTGCGCGTTTTGGCCCCCGAACCTTCGTTTTGCATCGGTTTGGGTTCATTTTTGGTGGAGACCTTATTTTCATTGTTAGAAAGGTCGTAGGAAGGTGGGAGGCCAGCAATTGTTCTGACTACCAGCTTTATTCCTTCATCGCTCTTCATCGCCCGTTTTTCCCACTAGAAAGCTGACTTTTCCCATTCCCGGGCCACTTTTTCTGACTTTCCTCCACACCATTGTGTTGTACACACCTGGGAGGCCACCAATATGGATAGGCCGGCCATCAACTCTTCCTGACCCTTTTGAACCCCTCTAGAAAGTTGGTTTTTCTTTCCCCAGGGTTATATTTCCTAGTTTTTCTCCACATAGCTGTGTTGCACACACATGGGAGACCATCTTTTTGGGGTGGCCGGCCACTAATTGAGCTTGACCCTTTTGACCCTAGCCGGCCGGCCAGGGGAGGTGGCCGACCGGCCACCTGAACCTCCTAAACCTGGCCGGCCAAATTCCTCTCTCCTGGTTCCTTACAGCTGTGCCAGCTGTTTTGACCCAGACCCCTGCCCGGGGATCTGCCCTTTTGGGGGGGAAATTTGAATTTGGTTTTCCCCCCCTTTTCCCTTGGCCTCTTCTCTATAAAGCCAGCCCCCCAGCTCCATTTCAAAGGGTTACAAAAATTGATTGGAGCCTTTGCATACAACTCTCCCTCTCCCTCTATTCCAAGCCTCAAAACATCATTGTCTTGCACCATTTACCCTACACCTCATAGCCTATCACCTCCACACTCCATTCCAACATCTTGAGGCTGATTTTCAGAGGCTAAGAGCTCCTCTTCTTGGACCAGAAGCTACTGGAAAGTTGTGCTACAAGGGTGAGTCCTCTTCTCCCTCTTTCTTGCCTTATTTTGTTCTATATCTTAGCCCCCTTTTCTTACATTTTTGGGCTCCGACCCAAACTGGAAATAGTCTTATTTTGAGCTCATCTTCATGTTTGATTAAGGGTTTTTCTTTGTTTGAGGCCATCTGCTACCCCTTTCCCTTTTATCTCTCTTTTAGGGCTATTTCTTGCATGATATATTAGCCCTGTTTGTAAGAATTTCTGGGCTTCGGGCCAAACTGTAAAGTGCCTTATTTTGAGCCCTTCTTCAACTTTGTTGAAGGGATCTTTGCTGTTTGAGGCCAGCCACTGCCCATTTCCTTTTATCTCTCTTTTGGGGCTATTTTTACATTATATTTTGGCCTTACTTGTGAGCATATTCAACACTTGTCATAAACTGAAAATAGTCTTATTTTGAGCCTCTCTTCAACTTTGTTGAAGGGCTCTTCTCTGTTTGAGGTCATTTACTACCCTGTTTGTTCATTCTCTCTTTCAAGGCCATTTTTGCATGATACATTAGCCTTATTTGTGAGCCTTTTTGGACCTCGACCTAAACTGGAAAAAGTCTTGTTTTAAGGCCCTCTTGATGTTTGATTAAGGGCATTCTTTTTTTTGAGGTCATATGTTTCCTTATATGCTTGATCGTCTCTTATTTTGAGCCTTACAACTAAGCCCTTGTTGCATGCTTTGTTTGGCCTTTTAGCCACTGAAATCCAGTAGATTTTCAGTGGCTTAGGTGTGTTCTTGAAGGCCAAAATCAGAGGGGGGTGACCCCCTCTCTCCTTGTTTTGCTTAATGGTCTTTTTGGCCTTCCAAAGAGGCCCTATCTTGCATGCTTTGTTGACTGATTTCAAGACCAATTTGATGAGTTTTAGGGCTATCATATTTGATTTTCAGAGTTGATTTGGCTATGCTAAGTGTCCTTGATGCATGTGTCTAATAACCCCTTTGTATGCCCTCCAAAAGAACCCATCATTTGTGCATGTGTTGGCTGCATTTCAGAGGTTATTTGGGCATGTTTTGGCATGTTTCATTCACTGATTTTTGCTGGTTTGATGAGTTCTCACCTGCTTCATATACATGCCATGTAAACCATGTTTGCTAGTCAAAGTTGCATACTATTTTAGTCTATCTTGCTAGCATCTTTTGGCCATGCTTTGAACTAGAAATGTTCATGTTCTGGGACTGCCTTGGTTCTGTCTCCATGCTTCATGATCAAATAATGCATGCTTTGTATAGCTATAGGTCAATGTATTTGCCTAGTTTTGTGTTTCGGGACTATTCCATGCATCGGGTGCCATGTTTCCATGTTTTGGGATCATTTTGCATCACATTTCAGTGCTGGAACTTGTATGTTTGTATGCCATATTTCATGCCTTGCCATGCCTTGTTAGAGTGACCTTTGTGCCTTAAGATCGGTCCTCGGTTTGCGTGCGTGTGTGCGCGTACCTCGAGTGTCTCATTTTCATCTCATGGCCACTGATGTGGGTGTGGCTGAGGTCCACTCATGTTGGTGTAAGTCCATTGTGCATTATGTATGCCATTCCATTTCATAGCATTGTGTATGCTAGGTTGTATGTTAGAGCATTGTGTATGCCGTGTTACATCGAGCTTTGTGTATGCCATCTTAGTCTAGAGCATTGTGTATGCTAGGATGTATATTAGTCGCATTCATGCATGTCATGTATATTGCATTGTGTTTGGGATGGGAGTTAGCCCGAGCACGAGAAGCGAGGGACGTTTCGTGCTCCGAGTGACGGAACGTGTCTCAATTCCTGGTCAACGACACTCCGGATTATCTATGATGAAGTCTCGGTCTTGTTGTGTTTATATGTGCATTATTTTCATATTAAGTCGTGCAATTCGACTCCTCGGCCATCATGCATCGAGATGCGTGATTGGTGGCACGAGGATCGAGGACTACACTCCCTAAAGAGTAGTCAAGCATACATATGTGAAAATACATTGCCATGTCCCTTTCTTGCTCTCTGTTGCAGCAAATCAGAAATCGACAGTCTTTTGGGGCTTCATGCAATATCCCGGGTTTAATTATAAACAGAGGCTAATTAGGGCATTGCAATGGATTTCCGCGCAAGGCAACTCAAGCATGCATCATTCATCATTCAGAACAAAACTGAGGCGGTCCATGAGCTTGCGCGCTGATTTACTGCTTTCCTAGTTAAATTTGTTAATTAATTAGGATTTTGTATTTATTCAGACTATACTATTTATTCGGACTGTATATTATTTATTCGGACCCTCCGAGCGAGGGCAATGTTGTAATAAGCGTGCGTGCGTGTGATGTATGTCTTTCAACCCCACGTCTTTCTCCCTTTTATTTACCAGCTTATGATGGTTAGATTAGGGCATGTTTCAATTAGCATACAGTATGATAACATGTTTGCATTCATTCATCTGTTTTGCATACACCGGGCTCGGCTCATCATAACCCACTGCATTGTATTTCAATTCCGAGTTGAATACTTGTTAGCTGTAGCATTCCATATGCCATGTTTAGAATAGCCGAGCCTGCTATAGTTGTATTTTTGCGTGTGTTGCATTAGGCATTTCTGTATAGTTAGGATCATGCATGGATTTCTAACATAGCTTCTGTTTTGGCTTGGAGTACTCGGTAAGTTTTTATGTTTTAGCATCCTTGCATGTGTGTGAGTGACTGCCATGACAGCATGCTTACCATGAGGCTATATGCTTATGTGATATATTTGTTTGAATGCCTGTGGGTGAAGGTTGGGTTATTTGGATTGGAACAAATCATTCATTGTGAGTTTTAAACCCACTAGATAGTGGCAAAACCATATTTTCTAAAGCCCACCTGAGGGTGGCAAAATCTGCATTTTAAGCCTACTTGCGAGTAGCAAACCATTTTCAAAACAAACATGAAATGTGTTGTTCCAATTCAGGCGATCCAGTCTATACTTGTATGCTGTGCGCACCACATAGTAATCCTAGGCTAATAACCGGAATAAGAACGCATAATGTTTTCAAAACTAGATATCATGGTTAGTAGAGGCCGATCTTCGATCGGGCGAGCGGGGGTGCTCACGAAGTGACCTTCCCCAATCGTATCCAAGTTCCCGAGCCGAGGCAACTTTGGTGATGATGGACACGTGGCCTTAGGCACGAGTCAGGGTTTCCTAAATTTCCCAAAATAAAATATTTAGGTGGCGACTCTGTATCTGGCAAAGCAGTCCATGTTTGGCACTTCTTTCAAAAATTTGTTTTCTCAAAACGATTTGCCGGATTTGGACTCTTTGGTTCAGATTAAGAACCGTGACAATTTTGAGTCCTGAACTGTAGTGAGCCCAAAATGAACAGAACGGGACTCACCCTCCCGGGACGTTTGGGGACGTCTACAGTTTCTGGCGACTCCGCTGGGGATTTAGAGAACTTGACTCGAACTCATGATATCTTGTTTTGATTACACTTATGTGTTTCTTTGTATTGCATTTGCATTGGTGCGCCTAAGACACCGTGTTTGCCATCTGCTATTCCTGAGCAGTTTGCCAGAGGCTGCATACCATAAGGCTTACCGGTTACGGGCTCTGCCAGTATGGAAACACAAACCCCGATTTTACTAGGGCACCCTTTTGACCATTCGACCTAGTGCATATCGAAACCTATAGTGACCATTCCAAGCTAGGACAGGTTGGTTACCCGATTTTAGGTTGTTTGAAACCGCTGCATGCGTAGTGAAACCCTAGCTCCTGACAAAATAGGACAGGGAAACCCTACCCCAACATAGGGGTGTTTTGGCTCTCACTTATCTGCTATGTGCTTTTAGAGTGCGTCTCCATAGGGAAATGCATGTATCAGTTTATAAGTTTGGGCATTAGGCCTGCGGGCATCAGTCAGTATTCGAGAATCAGTTATCTGCAGGTACCAGATTCAATCTTCGGGGACAGTGATTCAGGGATAATGATCAGTGTTTGAGGACAGTGTGTATTCAGCTTATCGACCGTGTGTTGTTATGCCCAGCTGTGTGTTGTGTATTTATTTTAAGCTGTTATGTTGTTCGTTTATCTGGTTATTTATTTCCTTATTGCTTTATTTATCTTTCTGCTAGGACAGTTTTAGCACAATTGCTTCCGACCCAGCAGATATTCCCCAAGCACTTTGGACAAGAGGTCGTCGGCTCAATCAATCTGAGGATCTGGTTGACGGGCAGCCAGTGTTTCATTCTCTACCCCCGGTTGTCAGACGGAGGCCGAGAAAGCATAGTGTGTCTGAACAGAGGTTCCCAGAACAGTGGCCTACCCTAGCAGTGAACAGTCGGGCTGAGGTTTCAGTTTCTGCCATAGAGATACACATACCGGTTAGTCAGCAAGATCAGCAGAATATGGTCGGGATGGAAGAAATGATGCGACAGCTCCAAGAGAGCATGAAGCAAATGCAGGAGGACGCTGTCCGCCAAGCGGAGTTCTCTAAACAGCAGGCCACAATCATGGCCCAACAGGCCGAGCTCATCACTAGATTGCAACAGCAGAATGGAGCATCTGCCTCACATCTAGTTCCTCCTTCACCAGGGGTCCCGTTACCCGAGCAAACACCGACTGTCCAGAATGTCCTGCCAAACATCCAAAACACCTTGCCAAATGTTCAGAACATCCAGGAGGACACAGACCTTCCAACGGGGCTAGCTCCGCCCCCACTTCCGCCTCAACTGTCCAAGGCACATACGCCTATCAACCACCTGGACTCTCCCTTCGAGTTCGAAATAGACCCAACAGCATTAAAATTGAGCAAGCTCGAGAAGCTATTCAAGAAATCCCAAGGGGTAAAGGCTATTCCGGATATCGATGACGGATATACCGATGTGGCTGTGACGCTGCCGAATAGGTTCAAGATGCCGCAAATCGATCGCTTCGATGGATCTGGGGATCCTATGGTCCACCTCCGACTCTTCTCAGATATATTACGGCCAATGGGCCTCACCAGACCGCAGAAGCTTTCGCTGTTCGGCCGGACCCTATCGGGTGTGGCCGCTATCTGGTACGCGAAGTTAGAGGATGACGTCAAGCGGAGTTGGGATGAAATGGCCGAGGCCTTTGTTGCACAATACTCTTACAATACCCAAATCGAGATTACGACTCGAGATCTCGAAACAAGAAGGCAGGAGCCTAAAGAGAGCTTCTCAGATTTCGTAACTAGGTGGAGGGCGAAGGCTTCAATGATGACCTTGAGGCCTACCGACAAAGATTAAATCAGGATGATTGTGCGCAATCTCCAGCCAAAACTAATGCAAAAAATGATTGTGCTCCCCTTTCCCACTTTTTCAGATCTGCACGAGATGGGGGTGCAAATCGAAGATGCAATGAAACAGGGTCTGATTGACCAAGATAGAGAGTAGCCCAGGAGGACTTTCAACCGCAACAACAATGCAGGCCCGAGTGGCGCTGCAACTGCAAGAGCTTCGGAGGTCAGCAGGGTCACCACCATTCCCCCTTCCCTTCCAAGACCCATGGCAGCCACACCTTTCTCCGGTGCATCCAGAAGCAATACGCAGACCACCAAATACCAACCCAGAGGCCAAAGAACCTTCACACCCTTATATATGCCCCTGTCCAAGGCTCTGGGGGTATTAATCAGGAAAAGGCATTTGAAGCCCCTAGAGCCGAGGCCATTACCAAATCCACTCCCTCCCTCTCATGACCTAGCAAAATACTGTGCATATCACCAACAACATGGTCACGACACTGACCGTTGTTTTAGATTGCATCACGAGATCCAGGATCTTATTGACAAGCAGGTGATTGCGCCTCCCGAAAAGCCCAATGTCACAACAAACCCTCTCCCACCGCATAACCAAGCTCCCCCTCCCAACAGAATCAACTTTATCCAGACTGGGGTCGTGTCTTACGATCCTAGTATCTATATCACCCCATCCCATCTACCTAAGCCGGAGGTGCTCCTTCTTGACTGCACTGATTCTTTGTGCATGTTGGACATCTCCAAAACCCAACCAGAGCCAACGGTGGCGACCATCGAAGGTGGGACAGGGCAGATTTCAGAGGAGAGTGGAATTGTTGAGTCTGGGATTGAGCAGTCTGGGAGCTTCGCTGAGAAAGCCTATGATCCGAGTGAATACATCTTGTCAGCAGGCCAGGCTGGGCCAGGTATAGAGTTGCCAGAAAAGGAAGAGCTGTGTGTGATCCAGGGGGATAGATTTGAGCAAGGGGCAAATGATTTGATGGCCGTGGAAGAGGACTTTGCCAACCTCCAGTTTTTCAATGACCAGGATCCAGGGGACACGGCAGTCAACTAGTTTGATTATGAGGAATCGGCAGAGGCTACTGGATGGCTGGATGATCAACCGGATGTTGTGGAAGAGTTCCAACCAGAACATGGCCCGGCAGGAGCAAGAATATCAGTGGTGGCCGAAAGGGTCGGAAGTCAGATTACATTGCCGGAGAGTGTCGGTACTAAGAATTTCGCTCGGGATTTGGGCATTGTGAATACAGGGGGAGCTGAACAACAACTTGCACCAACACAGGTGGAACAAGAAGGGTTTTGGGATTCCGAGAGAATCAGGAAAGCTAAGGCCCCCGAGGAGACTGGAAGTGCTGTGTGCATGGGAACAGAATATGCTACGAGCATGTTGGCTGAAGGTACTGCGAGTATAATCATACCGAAGCCGAACAGGTGTCTGTCAGCTGCCGATGGAATGTGGTGGGAGGACGATGATTTACGTCTTGCCCACACAAATGAAGATTGGGGAAACCATCAGCCAGACGACACCTGGTATATTGGTGAGGTCAATCATATGACAAGAAGCGGGCAGTATTTCAAGCCCCCGCACCTGGACCAACCAGAGGCATCCGGGATAGATAAGGAAACTGAAAAGGAGAAGGAGAAGTAGATCGAAGAAGAAGCTGTACTGAAGCAGCTAAAGAAGATACAAGCAGACATCTCCATCTGGGGACTGCTTATGGCATCACGAGTGCACAGACAGGCTGTTCTATCTACTATGGACAAGGCCAAACTCTCCATAGATACCACACCAGAGCAGCTAGTCGGACTAGTCTTTTCGGGAGGAGCTACCCCAATGATGACTTTCTCTGATAAGGAACTACCACCTGAGGGTGCGAACCACAATAGGCCACTCTACATCTCTGTGGAGTGTAGAAATAAATGGATACCTGTGGTACTCGTTGACACAAGGTCCGCAATCAATGTCTGCCCAGCAAGGATAGCTTATGCCATCGGTTTAAAGAATGCCGACTTTGTACCAACAACCCAGGTGATTCGGGCGTATGACAACACGAGCCGGGAAGTAATGGGGACGGTAAAAATCCAGACCAAGGTTGGGCCAGGACAACATGAGATAGACTTCCACGTCTTGGAAGTTTCGGCAACCTTCAATCTGCTTTTGGGGCGGCCGTGGTTGCACCAGGTGAAGGCTGTCTTGTCCACTCTGCATCAGATGGTGAAATACCCCTATGGAAAGGGAGTAGCCATTGTTTTCGGGAATTCATCGATCCATCCACCTCCGGAGGTATCTACACCAGTTCTAGAAATTGAGCACGGCATGGAGGATGTGTTTATATCAGGATTTACCTTAGCTGAGGCTCGGGTTGTGCAGAATATCATGGCTGTTAATGAGGGAGTGTATGTCAGTGCTCAATCTGTATACCTCATGAACAAGCTTCAACATATCCCCGGGATGGGATTGGGAAAGAGCAGCCGGAAGGGTGTCGCAGTATTGGCCAAAGTGCCACACAACCCCCATACCTTTGGCTTGGGTTATCAGCCCACCAAAGAAGATTGGATAAGGAAGGGGAAGGAAATGACTTGGAAAGCCAGAGCAAAGCAGGCTGGAAAGCCTTTTGAGCCGATGCATAGGCCCATTCAGGGTACCCTAAACGGACGCTTCGTCTGGGAGGGGGAGGACTTTCCTTTTTGTGGCTTTCCAGAGCCGTGGCTGAACGCCGAGAGGAAGCGCGTACCAGGTTTTGAGATCTTCTTTGATCTGCAGTTATCCGGGGAGGATGTTGTCGAAGAGCAGACGGACCCATTGGCTGGGGTTGAGCAGAGCAAGAAAGTGCAGTCTGAGGACACTAAAAAGGAAATGGGGGTAGCGCTGGCATGTCTACTTTCAGATCCTCCGATCGACCAGAAGTGCTTGGGGGATAACTTTTCGGTTTCCATGATTGGGAATGAAACGGCTGCGGGCCTACCAGCAACTATTTTGGATGCATCTATCGCACCCTCTCTCATTTGGTAGTATGAAGAGGGATTTTTGTCCAGCAGCACCCGGTCAGGTAGTGAGCCGGAATCTGATTCCACCAAATCTTGTGAGTCGGAATCAGGTTCCAGCTCGACTGAGTCTAAGTTTGGTAATCCTGGGGATGATAACCCGGATGCCACAGTCTCGTCCAGGTCGTCTTTTTCTTTCTCTTTTGAGTCTATTGTAACCGAGAAATTGGACGATTTGGATGTGCTTAATGAGAATCAAGTAACTGTGGTTTCTGAGTACTTTTCTGTGCCCTTGATTTATTGCATTAACTCAGACTTTCAAAATTTTGATGAAAACGACGAGGACGAAATTCCTCCGGTTTTGCAACGCTTAATTGAACAAGAGCAGGAAAGATTTGTTAAACCGTTAGTTGATGAAATCACTACCGTGAATGTTGGTACTGAGGAGGACTCGCGGTTGGTCCAGATCGGGTCCACATTGTCTTCGGAGGAACGCGAGCGCTTAGTCGCTTTATTAAAAGACTTCAAAGATGTTTTCGCGTGGTCCTACGAAGACATGCCTGGAATCGATCCTGAGATTGTACAGCATCGGATCCCTCTTGACCCCGAGGCCCGACCCGTCAAGCAGAAACTCAGGAGGATCCGCCCGGATTGGGCTCTCAAGATTAAGGAAGAGGTCACCAAGCAAATCGACGCAGGTTTCCTGCTGGTATCCGAATACCCGACTTGGTTGGCCAACATCATTCCGGTGCCGAAGAAAGATGGCAGGATCCGAGTATGCATGGATTTTAGGGATTTGAACAAAGCTAGTCCAAAGGACGACTTTCCCTTGCCGCATATTGATGAGTTAGTGGACTTCACAGAAGGGCATGCTTTGCTTTCATTCATGGATGGCTTCTCCGGCTACAATCAGATAGTAATGGCACCTGAAGACCGGGAAAAGCATTCACCACCCCGTGGGGGACATACTGCTATAGAGTCATGCCGTTTGGGCTGAAGAATGCTGGAGCTACTTATCAACGGGCCACGACCACAATATTGCATGACATGATCCACAAAGAGGTTGAGGTGTACGTGGACGACATGATTGTCAAGTCCAAAAATAGAGAGGGCCACTACACCGCCTTGCAAAAGTTCTTTCAAAGGATCAGAGATTTCGGTTGCGGCTGAATCCTCAGAAATGTACCTTTGGTGTTACAGCGGGAAAAATGTTGGGGTTTCTGATTACACAGAGAGGTATCGAAGTCGACCCTTCCAAAATCAAGGCCATCTTAGAAATGCCACCACCAAGGACTGAAAAGGAGGTGCGAGGCTTTCTGGGTAAAGTGCAATTCATAAGACGGTTTATCTCAAAATTAACCTTCACTTGTGAACTACTTTTTGGTCTCCTGAAGAAAGGCAAGAAATTCCAATGGGACGGCCGATGCCAAGCTGCTTTTGAACAGATCAAGGAATACTTACAGAACCCGCCTGTGTTGTCACCGCTAGAACCGGGGAAACCGTTGATATTGTACCTTTCAGTGACTGAGACCACAATGGGCTGTATGCTCGCACAAGAATCTGAAGACAAAATGGAGAGAGCCATCTACTATCTGAGCAAAAAGATCCTAGAGTATGAGACTCGCTACACACCGTTGGAGAAGGCTTGCTTAGCTTTGGTATGGGCTACCAAGAAGCTGTGGCACTACCTGTTAGCTCACTCCGTAATGTTGGTTTCACGACTTGATCCCATCAAATATCTTTTCGAGAAACCAGCACTTACGTGTAGGCTAGCTCGTTGGTTGCTGTTGCTCTCCGAATTCGATTTGAAATATGTGACACGCAAGTCAATCAAGGGAAGAGCAGTAGCAGAATTCTTAGCCGACCATCCAGTGGAAGGGGGTGAAGCAGTCGAGTACTTATTCCCAGATGAAGCCATTTTGTACATCAACAATGAAACTTGGACGATGTACTTTGATGGAGCGTCAAATCAGCACGAATATGGGATAAGGGTGTTGCTGATAGCACCCGACGATTCCCGTATCCCTCTAGCTTTCAAACTCCGGTTCAAAGTCTCGAACAACGAAGCAGAATATGAGGCATGCATTGCTGGTCTAGAAGCAGCCCTAAAACAAGGGGCAAGACGGTTGGACGTCATTGGGGACTCGAACCTTGTTGTGTCTCAAGCAAAAGGAGACTGGAAAGTCAAAGAAGAAAAGATGATGATGTATCACCAAACCTTGGACTTGCTAATTCCTCGGTTTGAGAAGCTAAATTTTGCTCATCTACTAAGAGAGAACAATAGGTTCGCAGATTCTTTAGCAACTCTATCTTCCATGATAGACATCCCGTTCGGAGTCCGGATGCGTCCAGTCATCATTGACCAGAAATTTGCGCCAGCCTACGAGTCGATTGCTGCAATAGATGAGGTTCAGGACGAAAACCCCTGGTATTACGACATTTGGAATTTCTTGGAGAAGGAAGTGTACCCGCCAGGGGTAAATGCCAAAGATAAAAGGGCAATCAGAAGAATGGCCATTCAGTTCATCATTTATGGGGGTAAACTGTATAAGAGAGGTCATCTGGGAATGCATAAGCTGTGTGTCAATGCCGAAGAATCAAAGCGTCTAATGGAGGCCATCCATGGAGGGGGAATGCGGTGCGCATATGAATGGAGTAATGCTAGCACGGAAGATCCCCAGACAGGGTTACTACTGGTCCACCATGGAAGAGGATTGTATCGGTTTTGTCTGGCAATGCCACAAGTGTCAAATTCATGCAAACCGCATGAACATTCCGCCGTCGAAGCTATACAATATGACTTCACCATGGCCATTTTCAGTCTGGGGAATTGATGTGATCGAGGCTGTCACTCCGAATGGGTCGAATGGGCATGAGTTCATCCTGGTCGCAATAGATTATTTCATGAAGTGGGTTGGGGCCCAATCCTATGCGGTGTTGAAGGCTTCACATGTTGCGAAGTTTATCAGAAACAACATCATCTGTCGCTACGGGCTCTCAAACGAGATAATTTCAGATAACGGTTCCTACTTCAAGAAGGAAGTGATTGACTTGTTAGAAAAATACAACGTGGCTTTTCATAAGTCATCCACATACCGGCCGCAAACAAATGGAGCGGTTGAGGCCGCCAACAAGAATATCAAACACATATTACAGAAGATGGTGGAAACCTACCGGGACTGGCCGGATAAGCTGCCATTTGCTCTGTGGGGCTACCGGACTTCAATCAGAACTTCTACTGGGGCGACTCCGTATTCATTGGTTTATGGGATGGAGGTCGTTCTACCCATTGAAATTGAGGTTCCATCTTTGCGAGTATTGGCCGAGTGTCAAATAGCCGAAGCAGATTGGCAACAGAGCAGGTTTGAGGAATTCATGCTCTTTGATGAAAGAAGACTGAAAGCACTGTACCATGTTCAAGGTTATCAGCACAGAATTGCCCGGGCTTTCAACAAGAAAGTTAAGTCCAGGAATCTAAAGGAAGGAGATTTGGTGCTCAAGGACAACTGAGCTCCCATCCACGACCCAAGGGGCAAGTTCAGACCCAATTGGACTGGTCCCTACATCATTAAGTCTATCTGGTCAGGTGGAGCTGTGGTTCTGATGGACCTGGATGGCTTAGAGTTCTCACAGCCGATCAATATGGACAAGTTGAAGAAATATTACCCTTGAGAGGCTCGCTAGGCCGAAAACCCGAAAGGGCGACCTAGGCAAAACTCAGAGCACAAAAAAATTTGAAATTATAAAAACTGAGTTCGCAAGGTTGAAAACCCGCAAAGGGCGGCCTTAGCAAAAGTTAGAGCGTAAAAGGAGAGTGAAAATACCCGAGCGAACCCGAGCCTGAACTACGTAAGGCTTGATTCCCATCTTTGGGATACGTAGGCAACTTCATCCTGAAGTTCAGCCATAAAATTTTCCCTGATCAACTTTGTCCATTTGATCATCTCGGCCATCTTTGTCTATTCAGCATTCAAAGAGTTCGGCTAAGATCTCCGATGCAGTGCTTCTCAGACTAGGGGCAACTTTCCAGTTGCAGGGGTCCGGGGTTGTGCATCTCAGTGACAGATCTCAGGCGTGTCCAGTTCTGATCCGTATCGAAAATGGTTTTGAAAAGTTTTAATAAAAGTTGACTTTGTTCAAATTAATCTTTTTACAACTAAGACCATTTTTGGACCAAAGCGGAAAATTTTCAGTACCTACAACCTTCAATTTCATTGATTTCAAAAACAGAGTTCTCCTGCTCTTGCATACAAATTGAAGTTGCTTTTTATTACATTCATAAAGAAAACTTGAAAGTACTAGTAAAGCAATAAATCCGGGGCATAGATAAGTCAGGTGTCCCTGCGCCCCCTCCTAGAGCTGGTCGAAGCCTCTGATGCCAAGCTAGGCCCAATCTGTGCTTCCTCGTTGAGCCAATTTAAGCACTCATCAGACAAAGTGCAACTGAAAGCAGGAGCGAGGGCCAGGAGCTCTCTAGTCCTCCATGCTGTGGCATATCGGGCAAGCTGTGCGCCTCGAACCAGGAATGCGGCAGGATACTCTATCCCCTCTGGCGAGCAAGTCTGATCATGACCGAACTGGCGTTGGAACCGGAACGGAAAGTAGAACACACAGTGAGTCAGACCAATCAACTGGATCCCGGTCTGCCGGGACATGCTATAGCTCATTGCCGGGAGATTGAGCCAAGGGCAGCGCCAAACAATACGATCTGCAGACAAATTGCACATCCAGTCAAACCACCACCCCTCATCAAGGGCATCGACTAGGCGTTGTCGAAAGAAGTAACCGCGAGCTGAGTAGGCTGGGCAAGAGTCCACGACCTGCAATTTATTCATCAACCATACCTGGGGAGGGATGAAAAACGAGAGAATAAAGAACAGAGAGATGTACGATGAGAGAAAAGTAAGAAAAGGGGTTGTGTGAGAAAAATCGAGCCTGAGGGTCGAGTGATGTGAGCAATATATATGTGAGATTGGGTGGGAAACATTACCTGCAGCAGTAGTGGACTCCCCGCAAACCCGGTCGTCTCCTGGCGATAGAAAGCATCCAAGCCTATCAGCGTCTCGGCCAATGTCATGGCAATGCAGCTCTTTCCTTTTTTCAAGCCTTGAGCAACTTCAATCAGACGAATGCTAGATCCACTAAAGCCTGGGGCAAGCAAAAAGTGAGATAGCATGCACAAGCAAAGGGCGTGTTGCCAAAAACTTTGCCAATGATGGTTGCTGCAGTCACCGGCATCAAAAAAGCGATGAATCAAGCCGAGGATATCCAGTTCCCCGTTGCAGATCAGACACCGAGCGTCATGCATGGTGAGTCCACACATTCGCCCTAAAGCTTGGGCGTGACCGAAGCGAAACTGAGGCAAAATTTCTTCATGGCGTTCGGATTCCATCAAAACTTGAAAATCTTCGAAAGTTGGACACACCTCTTGCCCGCCGAAGCTAAAGACATGTGTTACCGGGTTCCAAAACCTCGCTGCGGCATGAAGGAAGGGAAAGTGCAGCGGAGTGTGGCTCAGCGTGAATAGTGCATTCAAGTCGAAACCCCGGTAGTTCAACTTTTCTGAGCCATCTAGAGAAGCGATCCAAGCTGTGAGATTTTCGACGAGAAACGCCTCCATTTTGGTGCAAAACTGAGATGAAATGAATCAACCACGAGGCTAGGGCTTTTAAAGAGGATAAGACACTGTTCGGGGGACACGTGTCAAAAATTTGGTGGTTGCTGGGCTAGGTGGCCGGCTGGCCACCTTTTCTGGCAGACCGGCCACCCCTCTCCTCTCCAATGCAAAAAGCTGGCTGGCCAGTTCCCAAAGGTGGCCGGCCATGCTGCAAAATGGGTCTTTGGCCCTGTTTTACCCTCTAGAAGGAAGTTCCCAGCATTTCCATGCATTGGGAGCGTCAAAGGCCTCCATTTCCCTCTGATTCGGATGTGTTCCGTCATCCAGATCGTCCGAAATACACTTTGTTTTTAGAGTTGTTGTTTAGTTTTGCTTATCGAGTTGTTGTTTTACTTATCGAGTTGTTGCTTTGTTTGTCGAGCTGTTTTGTTTATCAAGTCTCGTTTATCATAGTTGTCGAGTTTTGTATTTTGAGTTGTTACTCTTTGTTTAAATCAACATTGTTGTGTCTTGCTTATTGAGTTGTAAACTTGCTAAGATTCTGTTATTTCTTGGTGAGTTAAGTTGTTTAGTTTGTTATGTCAGTTCACTACCTGCCTTGGCAAATACACAGTGCACAATTCCATTCAATTTCATTTTTGTGCAAAATGATGCGATATGATGCTAAGAACATAAAACACAACACTTTTTTTCAAAAGTTGTTTCATTCCATCATGCTTCCTCTGTTACAACACTTTTTTACAACAAGGGTACAAGTTTTGCAGAAAATAAAACTACCTAACAATGTACAATGTGCTACAACTACTAGTAAAAAGGTAAATAAAGCAGGGAATAACTGCATCACTGCTCTCAAGAGCAGGAATAAGAGGCCCTCTTCGTCCTCTTCTGCGGAACAGACTCTGCGCCATCATCACCATCATCATCGTCTGAGTCGGAGCTGCTATCCTCGGAACCCTCCTCAGCCTCATCTCTACTACCGGAACCAGGATCGGAGCCACCCTCTCTGTCAGCAGATGTCTCTGACTAGGGATCTGCAGCCTCCTCCTCCTCCTCGCTGGGCTCCTCCTCTATGATATGCGCCCTGCGTCTGCCTCGTCCGCGAGACGACTCCCCTCTCCTAGCTCCTCGATAAGGCCTAGCTCCTCGGAAAGGCCTGGATGGCCCGGCCTGTGACTAAGCATACACCGGAGGCATCTGAAAATGAAGAATGTAGTTTGAATACATCAGCCAAAACATGTATATCAGATACAGATGCAAGCAAACTACACAGAATGGATGCATGCAGGTATAGTGCATGAATGTGGTGTGTGTCAGATGTGCTCTACACAGGCAGCCTATCAATGCAGTAAAGATGTTCAGGATCAACATGTCATCAGAAGTATGATAAATACAAGAAAACTAAAGGGTACCTGCACACCCATAATGGACAACTGCGCCTCTCTCCACAGGACCATGCCCTCAAGTGAGGCTACCATCTCGAGCACCTCATCCATGTACTCCCTGGGTGGCTGCAGATACAAGCTCAAGTCATCAATGAATAAACAACTGCCAAAGTATCTGTGTGATAAACGGAAAACAGTGGAACATACCGGTGGTGAGTCAGGGTCACTGACATATCGGTGGCCAGGCATCAGAGGCTCTATCGGAATCGGAATCGGGGAGGTAGTTCCATATTGCCATCCCATCAACTCAGTCGGCATATCTGGCCATCCAGGATGATGATGAGTCGGAGGAATCGGGGGAACCAATTCATCCCCACCTCTAGATGTACCAGCCCTGGTGGTGGAAGGGACATCTGTAGTCCGAGCCCTGCTCGATGAGGGCATACCAGCGGGCCGCCTCGTCGGAGTACGGACTCCCGTCAATGGAGGCATCAAATATGTGTGACGGTAGGTCGCGTAATCCCCTTCCTCGAGATGAAGAAATGCATCAGTACCCAACCTGGCGTCGATAACACCCTGGAGAGGGAGCCTATCAGCGGTCCGCATATCGACTGGGGGTGCTGAGGGAAGGTCCTGAGTAGTGTAGCCCCATACCTAATGCAAAAAGAAATCCCCCAAAAACCAAGCCCTACCAACTGGCCCCTCGAACAGGACCCTATACCGAGAGGCGCCCCATGCTCCGGCAAACCGAAATTGGAGATCTTTACCTAAAGGCGCCTAGGGCTGCTATGTGATCTGCGGATAACCAATGCATAAGCTGCTCAGAAATTGTGAATGTACAAGATAAATCAAAGATTGGAAACATAAAGAACTGAGAGTTCTGAAATACCTCTGACGTCCGCACTGTATCGAAGTACTGCCGCAGGTAGAGGAAAGACTCCCGAGGTCTCGGCCGGTACTGGCCCTCGAATACAAGTGAATATGGGGTCGTGAAGGGCACCTCCACCTCAAGCTCCGGGGCTAGCGTCGGAAAGTACGCGTAAACCCATAGCTGTGGAAAACAGAGCAATAGCCATCAGAATACAGAATGCTGAGTGCGGAATGTAAATACAAAATGCTGAGAACAAAGTGCAAGATACAGGATGTAAAGTGTGCTGTATGTGCAATGTACAAGTAATGAGAAGCAAAAATGTAAATCAAGAGGGCAGAAGGTACCTCCCAGGCCCTCCAATAGCCGCCAACCATGTTCCCCCGTCCGCGGGAGGTCGCGCTCATATAGCAATAAAGAGTAGCCAGGCTGGCGCCACCCCAGTCATATCTGCTGACCTGTGATAGGTCTACTAGAGCACTCAGCAGGTAGAGCCCCCCATAGTGTTCCCCCTATCGGCGAACAAAGTGGTGCCGAAAAGGAACATCAGGAATCCGCGAGTATACTGCGCTACCTCCTTAGGAGTCTCAGGCTCCATCTCCACCCTCCTGAAATGGGAAGAGAACTAGGTGTATCGGACTCTGCCCGAAGATCTGTCAACAGGTGGACGAGCCCCCAATAAATATATCCAGGCGGCCTCCCACTTGCCCATGTCCTCGTCATATGGGATGGCCCAACCTCCCACATCAAGGCCAGTCAATACTGCGAAGTCAAACGGGGTCATAGTCATGTCCCCGGTAGCAGAGAAGTGGAAGGAGTTGGTGGTGTCCCACCATCTCTCTACCAAAGCGCCCATCAGTGTCCTGCTAGCAGGACAGCGGGATATCTTGGTACAAAAGGGCCCAAACCCTGCCACGTCAACCAGATCCCGGACAGCCTCCGGGAGCTCGGCGTACCACTCTCTCGCCGCGATGGAGCCATACCTTCGCGTAGTACGAGAAGTCACCTGCATTTAGGATGAACACATGTATTCAGTTTCATAATGAAATGAATAAGCTGCGTGCAAATGAAATAAATAAGCTGCGTGCAAATGAAATGTATGAGCTGTGTGCAAAATCAAATCAGATACAGAATCTGGGCTGTGTGTTCAGAAAGTTCAAAGTACGAGCTGTGTGTTCGACATCAAGTGTTTGGGCTACGTGTTCAACTCTCAATCAGTGTGGGCTGTGTGTTCATCTCAAAGTTCGAGCTGTGTGTTCAACATCAAGTATTTGAGCTGTGCGTTCAGATTTCAAAGTACGAGCTGTGTGTTCGACATCAAGTGTTTGGGTTGCGTGTTCAACTCTCAATCAGTGTGGGCTGTGTGTTCATCTCAAAGTTCGAGCTGTGTGTTCAACATCAAGTATTTGAGCTGTGTGTTCAGATTTCAAAGTACGGGCTGCGTGTTCAACTCTCAATCAGTGTGTGCTGTGTGTTCACCTCAACAACGAGATGTGTGTTTGACATTAAGTGTTTGGGCTGCGTGTTCAACTCTCAATCAGTGTGGGCTGTGTGTTCATCTCAAAGTTTGGACTGTGTGTTCAACATCAAGTATTTGAGCTATGTGTTCAGATTTCAAAAGTATGGGCTGTGTGTTCAGATTTCAAAGTATGGGCTGTGTGTTCATCTCAAAGTTTGGGCTGTGTGTTCAATTCTCAACAAGTGTGTGCTGTGTGTTCACAATCAATATACGGGCTGCGTGTTCAGAAAGTCAGAGTATTTGAACTATGTGTTCAAGATGCAAATGGGATACGGTGTTATGGACTAATCATTCAAAACGAGCTGTATGCTTGAGCGAGTAGATAAACATAGCGAAAGCACGAAATGCGCAGAAAATGCAGAATACATTGCAGAAAGTGTAAAAGTGAAGTAAATACCTCTCGTGCCTGATGAGAGAGGTGAGACTCTGGCTCTCGCAAAAGCAGATCCCCGGGCGCTCGGTCATCGAAATCAATGAAATGATAAAAAACCGCCTGAGGGAGTGTATGTGTAGGAGGGTCGTACCTCTCGGGGATGAATAGTCGAACCCTCGGGGGTAAAGCCATAATATCTGGATCACCTCCGGCACCTGGAGAACCTCCACCATGGGGAAAATGACCTGCCATCCCAATAAATCTGCAAAAAGGAGCAAAAATGAGCAAAATGAGCCAAAATTGGAAAAAGTCAACAAAAGTCAACTCTCGGGAAATGAAAAAGTCAACAAAAGTCAACCCCTGAGAAAATCTTCCAAATATTGAGACAAACTTACCTCAAGTGGTGAAAATGAGAAAAAAAGAACCGAAATCAAAATCTAATCGGTTCAAAGTGACGAAAATTGAAAGATTTCGCGAAAACAACTTGCATGAGGCGTTGGAAAACGCGTATAGAGCACAGATCTGAGAGAGAAAATGGTTTGGGAAGGAGGACAAATGCTTTGGATAAGCACATTTAAAGAAAAGAGAGCAAAAAGACCAAACTGCCCCGGATTTGAGCTGAAAGATTTCTCCTTTTTATTTACCAGCTTATGATGGTTAGATTAGGGCATGTTTCAATTAGCATACAGTATGATAACATGTTTGCATTCATTCATCTGTTTTGCATACACCGGGCTCAGCTCATCATAACCCACTGCATTGTATTTCAATTCCGAGTTGAATACTTGTTAGATGTAGCATTCCATATGCCATGTTTAGAATAGCCGAGCCTGCTATAGTTGCATTTTTGCGTGTGTTGCATTAGGCATTTCTGTATAGTTAGGATCATGCATGGATTTCTAACATAGCTTCTGTTTTGGCTTGGAGTACTCGGTAAGTTTTTATGTTTTAGCATCCTTGCATGCGTGTGAGTGACTGCCATGATAGCATGCTTACCATGAGGCTATATGCTTATGTGATATATTTGTTTGAATGCCTGTGGGTGAAGGTTGGGTTATTTGGATTGGAACAAATCATTCATTGTGAGTTTTAAACCCACTAGATAGTGGCAAAACCATATTTTCTAAAGCCCACCTGAGGGTGGCAAAATCTGTATTTTAAGCCTACTTGCAAGTAGCAAACCATTTTCAAAACAAACATGAAATGTGTTGTTCCAATTCAGGCGATCCAGTCTATACTTGTATGCTGTGCGCACCACATAGTAATCCTAGGCTAATAACCGGAATAAGAACGCATAATGTTTTCAAAACTAGATATCATGGTTAGTAGAGGCCGATCTTCGATCGAGAGAGCGGGGGTGCTCACGAAGTGACCTTCCCCAATCGTACCCAAGTTCCCGAGCCGAGGCAACTTTGGTGATGACGGACACGTGGCCTTAGGCACGAGTTAGGGTTTCCTAAATTTCCCAAAATAAAATATTTAGGTGGCGACTCTGTATCTGGCAAAGCAGTCCATGTTTGGCACTTCTTTCAAAAATCTGTTTTCTCAAAACGATTTGCCGAATTTGGACTCTTTGGTTCAGATTAAGAACCGTGACAATTTTGAGTCCTGAACTGTAGTGAGCCCAAAATGAACAGAACGGGACTCTGTAGACACCCCATTTTTGACCGACCTTAAGACTCAGACGTCACCAGTTGAGCGCTCGGTGATGTTGCATATTGTGCTCGTTCAGAAGTCTCAGAGTCGCGGCCGTGAGCCCTGCCTCCGGACTTCCGAACCCTCTTCTGTACCTTGTCTCGGTTTGCGAACCAGACTCGGTTTTCTCTGTTTCTTTTCCTGAAGGGAGGGAGAGGTCCCGTAGACCATCTCTCAGTGGCCGTGGGCTACATTTCGTGGCTGTAGGCCATTTTGCCCATTTCGGAGCCCGGTTCCTGGTTTTCGGAGCCGTCAGGCCGTATGCCTCGGTTCGGGACCGTCTAACCATCTCCGATTCCTCCGGTTTTTGGCATGAATCTTATTTACTCCCTTTTGAGGGACACTGGGGCCTGAGAGATCCACTTCGTGGTCGAATGCCACTTTCGGTGCTTAACGGCCTATTTTCGGGACCCCGAACTGCGTGTTTTGGCCCCCGATCATTCGTTTTGCATCGGTTTTCGTTCATTTTTGGCAGGTACCTCTGTTTTATCGCCAGGAAGGTCACTGAAGGGTAGGAGGCCAGCAATTGTCTCAGCAACCAGTTATATTCCTCCGGCGCCCTCCGACGCCCGTTTTTCTCACTTCCGAGCCAATGTTGACCACCCTAGGGCCATTTTCTTCAACCCCAAACCACATATTTGTGTTGTACACACATGGGAGGACCCTAAAAGTCTATGGTCGGCCAGTAATTCAAATTGAACCTTTTGAACCCCTCCTAAAAGTGGCCTATTCTCTCTTCTGTTTTAGAGTTACCAATTTTGAACCACAGGGTTGTGATGAGGAGACCTGGGAGGACACCTTTCTCTGGTGGCCGGCCAGAAAATCTTCTTGAGCCTTTTGACCCTTGGCCGGCCGGCCATAGGGGGTGGCTGGTCGGCCACCTGCAACAAAAATAGGTGGCCGGCCATGTTCCTTGGGATGTGTGCTTTACAGCTGTATAGCTTTTTCCCCCAAAATATCTGATTTCGGGGGACTTTTGTAGAAGAGGGAAACTTAATCCCATTAGCCTACACTTTTTTCCCTCCATTCCCGACCATTCTTGCATACATACAGCAGCTCTAGCTCTCCCTCAAGGTGAAAAAAATTGCTCTCAAGCATAGAGACACACATCCCTCTCTATCTCTCTCATTTTCTCAAGTTCCAACTCCATTTCTTCACTACCACCAAGCACCACTATCACTACTCCATTCCAGCAGCAAGGAGGGGTTTTTCAGAGGCTTAGAAGCAACATTCCTTGGTCCAAGAGGTAGCAAAGAAGTGGGCTTCAAGGGTAAGTCCATTTTTCCCTTTTTTTAGCTCATTTTGGCCACATCTTTCTAGCCTATTTGCTTACTGTTTTGGGCTCCGACCCTAACTGAAAGGGTCATTTTTTTGAGCCATTCTTCATGTTTTTTTAAGGGCTCAACCCTGTTTAAGCCCCCCATTTGGTACTTGCTTCAATACCTTCTTGTATGCCATTATTTTGCATAGTATTTCTAGCCTATTTGTGATCTGTTTTTGAGCATGATGTAAACTGTGGTTAGGCTTATTTTGAGCCCCTCTACAAGATTGTAGAAGGGCTCAACCTTGTTTGGGACCTCCATGCATGACTTGCCATTGAACCTCTTTTGGGTCCCTATTTTTGCATGCTTTGTTAGCCTATTTTGCTTCTGTTTTTAGGCCATGATCAGAACTGAAAGTGGCCATTTTTTGACCTTTTTGGAATATTTTATTAAGGGTCTTTGGCTGTTTGGTGAATGCTTTGTATACCTCATGTTATAGCCTCTTGTTGGCCTACTTTTGCATGGCATTTTTAGCATGTTTGTATATTGTTTTAGGGGTTGTCACCTACTGAAAAACAGCATGTTTTTAGGCCCTCTTCAGTATTGTAGAAGGGTCTTTTGCCATTTGGGCTTTGCATCTATCACTTGCTTCATTGCTTCCCTTGCGGAGCCATTTTTGTATGCCATTTTTGCCCTACTTGTGATTGCTGTTTGGCCATGTTTTGTACTGAAAAAATGTGAGTTTTGGGGCTGCCTTGCTTCTGATTTTTCATGTCATGTTCAAATTATGCATGTATTGTATAGCTACAAGTCATTTCGGATGCCTAGTTTTGCATTTCGGGAGAGATTCCTTGCATCGGGTTTCATTTCGCCGGGTTTCGGGGCTGTTTTGCCCCTCATTTTGCCACTGATTTTTGCATGTTTGCATGTCATATTCCGTGTCTTTGCCATGTCTCATTAGAGTGGCATTTCGGTGCCTGAGGGTCCGTTCTCGGTTTGCGTGCACGCGTGCACGCATTTCGAGGTGTCTTGTTTTTATCTGATGGCCTCTTATGTGAGTGTGGCTGAGGCTCTCTCATGTTGGTGTAAGCCCATATTGCATTGCGTATGCCACTTCATCCATAGCATTGTGTATGCCCGGTTGTGCATTACCTCGTACAGCGTGTATGCCATTCCATGACATTGTGTATGTTAGGATCGTATATTAGCTGCATTTCACGCATATCATGCATATTGCATCGTGTTCGGGATAGGAGTTACCCCGGGCACGGGAAACGAGGCGCGTTCCGTACTCCGAGTGACGGAACGTGCCTCAATTCCCGAGTCACCGACACTCCGGATTACCCGTGATGGAGTTAGGTTTTG
Organism: Camellia granthamiana; assembly: GCA_036172215.1. Taxonomy (NCBI): domain Eukaryota; kingdom Viridiplantae; phylum Streptophyta; class Magnoliopsida; order Ericales; family Theaceae; genus Camellia; species Camellia granthamiana. Next base: position 56,337,696 of record CM069914.1, on the reverse strand, counting down.
TTGTAGCATTCATATGCATTCATCCTATATTGAGTCGTGCAATTTGGCTCCTCGGCCATCATGCATCGATATGCGTGATTGGTGGCACGAGGATCGAGGCATGCATATATTTGTGAAATACATTGCTATGCCCCTTTCCTGCTCTCTGTTGCAGCAAAATCAAGAATCAGCAAATTCTCGGGACCTGGCACGCATTTCGAGAAAAGGTGTAAACAGAGGCTAATCGGGGCATCGTCGTGGATTTCCGCGCAAGACAACCCAAACATACGTCGTTCATCAGAATCAAGGCAGTCCCTGGCTTGCATGCCAGTTTACAGTTTTCTTAGTTAATTTGTAAATTAATTAGGGACTTGTATATTATGCGGACTGTATTATTTGGATTGTATTATTCTTTCATTTGGGACTGTATATTCTTTCGGACCCTCTGCACGAGGGCATAATTGTAATAAGTGTGGGTGAGTGTGATGTATGTCTTCCAACCCCACGTCTTTCTTCCCTTTTATTTACCCGCTTATGATGGTTAAATTAGGGCACATTTCAATTAGCATACAGTATGACAGCATGTTTGCATCATTCATCTGTTTTGCATGCACCAGGCTCGGCGCATCATACAAACTGCATTTGTATTTCAATTCCAAATTGAATACGTGTTAGTTGTAGCATTCCATGTGCCATGTTTAGAATAGCCGAGCCTGCTATAGTTTGCATTTTTGCATGTGTTGCATTAGGCATTTCAGCATATTTAGGATCATGCGTGATTTCTAATGAGCTTCTGTTTTGGCTTGGAGTACTCGGTGAGTTTTATGCTTTAGCATCCTTGCATGCGTGTGAGTGACTGCCATGATAGCATGCTTACCATGAGGCTATGTGCTTATGTGATATAACTGCCTTGAATGCCTGTGGGTGGAGGTTGTGTTACTTGAATTGGGACAATTCATCAAATGTTTGTTTTAAGCCCACTAGATGGTGGCAAAATCATGTTTTCTAAGCCCACCCGAGGGTGGCAAATCCACGTCTTAGCCTACCTGCGGGTAGCAGCATCAAACCATTTTCAAACAAACAAACGTGAAATGTTTTGTTCCACTTCAGGCGACTCAGTCTATACTTGTATGATGTGCGCACCACATAGTAACCTAGGCTAATAACCGGAATAAGAACACACAAGGTTTTCAAAATAAGATATCATGATTAGTAGAGGCCGGTCTTTGACCGGGCGAGCGGGGGTGCTCACGAAGTGACCTTCCCCAATCGTACCTAAGTTCCCGAGCCGAGGCAACTTTGGTGATGACGGACACGTGGCCTTTGGCACCGAGTCAGGGTTTCCTAAATTTACCCATAAAAAAAATATTTAGGTGGCGACTCTGTATCTGGCAAAGCAGTCCATGTTTGGCACTTCTTTCAAAAATCTGTTTTCAAAAACGATTTGCCGGATTTGGACTCTTTGGTTCAAGATTTAGAACCGTGACATTTGAGTCCTGAACTTTAGTAGACCCAATATCGAACCAGAACGGGGTGGGGGTCGCACCCTCCCCGGGATGCGTTCGGGGACGTCTACAGTTTCTGGCGACTCTGCTGGGGATTTAGAGAACTTGACTCGAACTCGTGATATCTTGTTTTGACTACACTTGTGTGTTTCTTTGCATTGCATTTGTATTGGTGCGCCTAGGACACCGTGTTTGCCATCTGCTATTCCTGAGCGGTTTGCTGGAGGCTTGTCTTGTCAAGGCATGTCCATAAGGCTGACCGGTTACGGGCTCTGCCAGTATGGGAACACAAACCCCGGTTTTACCGGGGCACCCTTTTTGACCATTCGACCTAGTGCATATTCGGATCCATAGTGACCATTCCAAACTAGGACAAGTTGCTTACCCGTTTATAGGTTGTTTGAAACCGCTGTGTGCATAGTGAAACCCTAGTTCCTGACAAAATAGGACAGGGAAACCCTACCCCAACATAGGGGTGTTTTGGCTCTCACTTATCTGTTATGTGCTTGTTAGAGTGCGTCTCTACAGGGAATGCATGTATCAGTTTCTGAGTTTGGGCATCAGGCCTGCGGGCATCAGTTTTTGAGATTGGGTATCACACCTGCGGGCACCAGCCAGTTATATGAGAATCAGTTATCCGCGGGTATCGGATTCAGTTTTGGGGAACAGTGATATAGGGACAGTAATCAGTGATTGAGGACAGTGTATACCCAGCTTATCAACCGTGTGTTGTATGCCCGACTATGTGTTGTGTATTTAATTTAAGCTGTTATGTTGTCCGTTTATCTGGTTATTTATTTCCTTTTCGCTTTATTTATCTTTTTGCTAGGGCAGGTTTGTAGCACAATTGCTTCCGAACCAGTAGATATACCCCAAGCACTTTGGACACGAGGTCGCCGACTCATTCGATCCGAGGATCTGGTTGACGGACATCCAGTGTTCCACTCTCTACCCCCGATTGTTAGAAGAAGGCCGAGGAGGCGCAGTGTGTCAGAGCAAAGATTACCGGGGCAGCAGTCCACTTTAGCAGCAAACAGTTGGACTGAGGTTTCTGTTTCCGCTATAGAGATACACTTACCGGTTATTCAGATGGATCCGCAGAATACATCAGGAATGGAGGCGATGATGCACCAAATGCATGAGAGCATGAAACAAATGCAAGAAGATGCTGCCCGCCAAGCGGAGTTCTCCAAGCAGCAGGCCGCTGTCATGGCCCAGCAGGCCGAGCTGATCACTAGGCTGCAACAGCAGAATGCGGTATCTGCTTCACATCAGGCTCCTCCTCCACCCGGAGCTCCATTACCCGAGCAGGCATCCACTGGTCAGAATACCCTGCCGAATCCCCAGAATACCCCCCTGAACACCCAGAACACCCTACCCAATGTCCAGAATATTCAAGAGGACACAGGACATCCAACGGGGTTGGCTCCGCCCCCGCTTCTGCCTCAACTGTCCAAGACCCATACACCTGCCAACCATCCGGACTCTCCCTTCGAGTTTGAGATAGACCATACAGCTCTGAAATTGAGCAAACTGGAGAAGCTTTTTAAGAAGTCCCAGGGGGTGAAGGCCATCCCAGACATCGAGGATGGGTACACCGATGTGGCCGTAACATTGCCAGACAGATTTAAGATGCCACAGATTGATCGTTTTGATGGGTCCGGGGATCCTATGGTCCACCTCCGGCTATTCTCAGACATCCTGCGGCCAATGGGCCTAACGGCTGGATGTCATTGCTGGCCTAGAAGCAGCCCTGGAACTAGGGGCAAGACGGCTGGATGTCATTGGGGATTCGAACCTTGTTGTGTCTCAAGCTAAAGGAGACTGGAAAGTAAAAGAGGAAAAGATGATGATGTATCACCAGACCTTGGATTTGCTGATTCCTCGGTTTGAGAAGTTAAGTTTTACCCATCTACTAAGAGAGAACAACAGGTTCGCAGATTCTTTAGCAACTCTATCTTCCATGATAGACATCCCATGTGGAGTCCGAATGCGTCTAGTCATCATTGACCAGAAGTTTGCACCAGCCTATGAGTCGATCGCTGCTATAGATGAAGTTCAGGACGAACACCCCTGGTATTACGACATTTGGAATTTCTTGGAGAAAGAAGCATACCCGCCAGGGGTAAATGCCAAAGACAAAAGGGCAATCAGGAGAATGGCCGTTCAGTTCATCATCTGTGGAGGTAAGCTGTACAGAAGAGGTCATCTGGGAATGCATAAACTGTGTGCTGATGCCGAAGAGTCGAAGCGCCTAATGGAAGCCATCCATGGAGGAGAATGTGGAGCACATATGAATGGGGTAATGTTGGCACGGAAGATCCTCAGACAGGGTTATTACTGGTCCACCATGGAGGAGGATTGTATCAGTTTCGTTCGGCGATGCCACAAATGTCATATTCATGCAAATCGCATGAACATCCCACCGACAAAGCTGTACAATATGACTTCACCATGGCCATTTTCAGTCTGGGGAATTGATGTAATCGGGGCCGTTACGCCAAAGGGGTCGAATGGGCATGAGTTCATCCTAGTCGCGATAGATTATTTTACAAAGTGGGTTGAGGCCCAATCATACGCGGTGTTGAAGGCTTCGCATGTTGCAAAGTTTATCAGAAACAACATCATCTGTCGTTACGGGGTCCCAAATGAGATAATTTCAGATAACGGTTCCCACTTCAAGAAGGAAGTGATAGACTTGTTGGAGAAATACAATGTGGCTTTTCATAAGTCGTCTACCTACCGACCGCAAACCAACGGAGCAGTTGAGGCCACCAACAAGAATATCAAGCGTATATTGCAGAAGATGGTGGAAACCTACCGGGACTGGCCAGATAAGCTGCCGTTTGCTCTGTGGGGCTACCGGACTTCAATCAGAACTTCTACTGGGGCGACTCCGTACTCATTGGTCTATGGGATGGAGGCCGTTCTACCTATTGAGATTGAAGTTCCATCATTGCGAGTATTGGCCGAGTGTCAAATAGCCGAGGCAGATTGGCAACAGAGAAGATTTGAGGAACTCATGCTCTTTGGTGAGAGAAGACTGAAAGCACTGTACCACATTCAAGGCTATCAACGCAAAATCGCCCGGGCTTTTAACAAGAAGGTTAAGTCCAGGAATTTGAAGGAAGGAGATTTGGTACTCAAGGACAACCGAGCTCCCATCCATGACCCTAGGGGCAAGTTCAGGCCTAATTGGACTGGTCCCTACATCATTAAGTCTATCTGGTCAGGTGGGGCTGTGGTTCTAATGGATCTGGATGGCTTAGAGTTTTCACAACCGATCAACATGGACAAGTTGAAGAAATACTATCCTTGAGAGGCTCGCTAGGCCGAAAACCCGAAAGGGCGACCTAGGCAAAACTCAGAGCACAAAAAATTCGAAAATATAAAAACTGAGCTCGCAAGGTTGAAAACCCGCAAAGGGCGGCCTTGGCAAAAGTTAGAGCGCAAAAGGAGAGAAAAAATACCCGAGCGAACCTAAGCCTGAACTACGTAAGGCTTGATTCCCATCTTTAGGATACGTAGGCAGCTTCATCCTGAAGTTCAGCCATAAACATTTTCCCCGATCAACTTTGTCCATTTTGATCATCTCAGTTATCCTTGTCCATCAGCATTCATCGTAATCTCCGATGCAGTGCTATTCAGACTAGGGGCAACTTTCCGTTGCCAGGAGGTGCTGTGGTACCATTCAGACTAGGGGCAACTTTCTAGTTGCTAGGATCCGGGGTTGTGCATCTCAGTGACAGATCTTAGGCGTGTCCAGTTCTGATTCATATCGAAAATAGTTTTGAAAGGTTTTAATAAAAGTTGACTTTGTTCAAATTAATCTTTTCACAACTAGGACCATTTTTTAACCAAAGCGGAAAATTTTCAGTACCACAACCTTCAATTTCATTGATTTCAAAACAGAGTTCTCTTGCTCTTGCACACAATTGAAGTTGCTTTCTATTACACTCATAAAAAAAACTTGAAAGTACTAATAAAGCAATAAATCTGGGGCATAGTCAAGTCTGGTGTCCCTGTGCCCCCTTCCAGAGCTAGTCGAAGCCTCCGATGCCGACCTAGGCCCAATCTGTGCCTCCTCATTGAGCCAATCCCAGCACTCATCAGACAAAGTGCAATTGAAAATAGGGGCGGGGGGCAGGAGCTCTCTAGTTCTCCAAGCCGTAGTATGTCGGGCAAGGTGTGCACCTCGGACCGGGAAGGCGACCGGATACTCTATCCTCTCCAGAGGGCAAGTCTGATTATGGCCGAACTGGCGCAAAATGCGGAATGGGAAATAGAATACACAATAGGTCAGGCCAATCAACCGGATCCCAGTATCCTGGAATATGCTATAGCTCATCGCCGGAAGGTTAAGCCAAGGACAGCGCCAAGCAATGCGTTCAGCTGACAAATTGCACATCCATTCCAACCACCATCCCTCATCAAGGGCGTCGACCAGGCGTTGTCGAAAGAAGTAGCCGCAGGCTGAGTAAGCAGGGCAAGAGTCCACAACTTGCAATTTATCCATCAACCATATCTGGGGAGGGATGAAAAATGAGAGAATAAAGAATAGAGAGATGTGCGATGAGAGAAAAGTAAGATGAGGGTTTTGTGAGAAAAACCGAGCCTGAGGGGCCGAGCGATGTGAGTAAATACATATGTGAGCTTGGGTGGGAAATATTACCTGCAGCAGTAGTGGACTCCCCGCAAACCTGGTTGTCTCCTGACGGTAGAAGGCATCCAAACCCAGCAGTGTCTCAGCCAATGTCATGGCGGTACGGCTCTTTCCTTCCCTCAAGCCTTGAGCAACTTCAATCAAACGGATGTTAGCTCCCCCGGAGCCCGAGACAAACAGAAAATGAGATAGCATGCACAAGCAGAGGGCATGTTGTCGAAAACCTTGCCGATAATGGTCACCGCGGTCACCGGCATCGGAGAATCGGTAAATCAGGCTCGGGATATCCAACATCCCGTTACAAATCAGGGATCGAGCATCATGCGCGTTGAGACCGCACATCCGCCCTAAAGCTTGAGCGTGGCCAAAACGAGACTGACGCAAGATCTCTTCTGAGCGTTCAGACTCTATCAAGACTTGAAAATCTTCAAAAGTGGGACATACCTCTTGCCCTCCGAAGCTGAAGACGTGCGTCACCGGGTTCCAAAATCTCGCCGCCGCATGGAGGAAAGGAAGGTGCAGTGGAGTCTGGCCCAGCGTGAATAGTGCATTCAAGCCGAAACCCCGGAAGTTCAACTTTTCCGAGCCATCTAAAGAAGAGATCCAAGATGTGAGATTTTCTACGAGAAATGCCTCCATTTTTGTGCAAAGTAGTGATGAAATGAATGAGTTCCAAAGTTGGAGCTTTTATAGGAGGCGAAACACTATTCGAAGGAGGACAAGTGTCAGAATTCTGTGGGCTGCAGGGAAAGGTGGCCGGCCGGCCACCTATTCTAGCAGGCCGGCCATCTTTAACTCAAAAAAAATGGCCGGCCGGCCACCTTTCAGTCTCCAAAAAGCAAAATATGGCCGGCCATGCTCATTGGTCCTGTTTTGCCCTCCGGAAGGAAGTTTGAGGCACTTTCACGCATCGAGAATATTGGAAGCCTTCATTTTTCTCAGTTTCGGATGCATCCCAGCACCTAGATCGTCCGAAGTACGCTGTGTTGTATTTTGCTTATCGAGTTGTCGTTTTGTTTATCGAGTTGTAAGTTTTGCCGAGCTGTCGCATTTTGTGTTTTGAGTCGTTACTCTTTGTTTGCGCAATTTTGTTAAGTCTTGTTTATCGAGTCATTAGCATTGTTGTACTTTGCTTATCGAGTTGTAAACTTGCTGAGATTCTGTTATTTCTTAGTGAGTCGATTTGTTTTAGTTTATTGCGTCGGTTCATTACCTAACCCGGTAAATACACAAGGCACATTTCCATTCAATTCCATTTTTGTGCAAAATGATGCGATGCGATGCTAAGAATTTCAAATACCAACACTTTTTCAAAAGCTGTTTCTTTCCGTCATGTTTTATAAAGGTACAAGTTTTACAGAAAATAAAACTGCCTGATAAAATGCAAAGTGCTACAAACTACTAGCAAAAAGTAAAATAAAGCAGGAAATAGCATCAATGCCCTCGGGAGCGGGAATAAGGGGCCCTCCTCATCCTCTTCTGCGGGATAACCTCTGCACCGCCATCACCATCCGGGTTGGAGCTGTCATCCTCAGGATCCCCCTCAGCCTCGCCTCCACTCCCGGAACCAAGACCAGAATTCCCCTCCTCAGCGGATGTCTCCGACTGACGGTCTGTGGCCTCCTCCTCCTCCTCATCCTCATCGGGCTCCGCCTCCACAGCATGTGCCCTACGTCTGTGAGACGACCCCGCTCCTCGAGCTCCTCGAAAGGGCCTAGATGGCCCAGCTCCCTGAAAAGGCCTAGATGGCCCAGCTCCTCGGGAGGGCCCAGATGGCCCAGCACCTCGAAAAGATCCAGACGATCGACCTCTCTGAGAAGGCCCGGGTGGCCCGGCCTGCGGTGGAGCATATACAGGAGGCATCTGAAAGTGAAGAGTTCAATACATCAGTTCAAATATGAAAATCAGATGCAAGTACAGTATGAGAGTGGGGTGTGTGTCAGATGTGCTCTACACAAACAGCCTGTCAATGCGGTAGAATGTTCAAAACCAGCGTGTCATCAGAAATATGATAAATGCAGGAAAGATGAACAGTACCTGTACACCCATAATAGCCAGCTGTGCCTCCCTCCGTAGGATCATGCCCTCGAATGTGGCCAGCATCCCGAGTATCTCATCCATGTACTCAACTGGAGGCTACAGATGCAAATGCAAAACCATCAGTAAAGGAATGGATGTCCAAATATCCGACTGATAAATCAAAGCTATAAAACATACCGGTGGTGAATCAGGGTCTCTGACATATCTATGGTCAGGAAGAGGAGGCTCCAACGAGACCTGGTAAGGAGTCCCAAATCGCCAACTCGTCAACTCGGTCGACATGTCTGGCCACCCAGGGTGATGAAGAGTCGGAGGGATCGGCGGAATGAATCCGCGCCCACCTTTGGACGTACCAGCCCTGCTGGAGGAGGGGATATCTGTAGCACGAGCCTGACTCGAAGATGGTACACCAGTGGGCCTCAGTGATGGAGCGTGCACTCTGTAACAACGCCCGCGGGGGACCTCGCTACAGTTCGGACTCGATTTTGTTGCGGTTCTAAATCTGAACCAAAGAGTCCAACTCTGGCAAATCGTTTTGAAGAGAAATAGATTTTTTGAAAGAAGTGCCAAACATGGACTGCTTTGCCAGATAACAGAGTCGCCACCTAAATATTTTTAAAATGGGAAATTTAGGAAACCCTGACTCGGTGCCAAAGGCCACGTGTCCGTCATCACCAAAGTTGCCTCGGCTCGGGAACTTGGGTACGATTGGGGAAGGTCACATCGTGAGCACCCCCGCTCGCCCGGTCAAAGACCGGCCTCTACTAACCATGATATCTGTTTTTGAAAACATTGTGAGTTCTTATTCCGGTTATTAGCCTAGATTACTATGTGATGCTCGCAGCAAACAAGTATAGACTGGGCCGTCTGAATTGGAACAAAACATTTCATGTTTGTTTGTTTGAAAATGGTGTGAAGGTGCTACCCGCAGGTAGGCTAAAATGCGGATTTGCCACCCTCGGGTGGGCTTAGAAAACAATGATTTTGCCACTATCTAGTGGGCTTAAAACAAACAATTGATGAATTGTCCCAATTCAGATAACTCAACCTCCACCCACAGGCATTCAAGGCAGTTATATCATATAAGCACATAGCCTCATGGCAAGCATGCTATCATGGCAACACTTACACGCATGCAAGGATGCTAAAGCATAAGACTCACCTAGTACTCCGAGCCAAAACCGAAAACCACATTAGAAATCATGCATGATCCTAAATATGCTGAAATGCCTAATGCAACACATGCAAAATGCAACTATAGCAAGCTCGGCTAGTCTAAACGTGGCATATGGAATGCTACAGCTAACAAGTATTCAATTTGGAATTGAAATACAAATGCAGTTTGTATGATGCGCCGAGCCTGGTGCATGCAAAACAGATGAATGATGTAAACATGCTGTCATGCTGTATGCTAATTGAAATATGCCCTATATCTAACCATTGTAAGCGGATAAATAAAAGGGAGAAAGAAATGGGGGTTGGAAGACATACATCACACTCACACACCCTTATTACAGCATTGCCCTCGCACAGAGGGTCCGAATAAATAATACAGTCCGAATAAAAGAATAATACAGATTTCTAATTAATTAACAAATTAAATTAAGAAAACTGTAAAACTGGCATGCAAGCCAGGGACTGCCTCGCTGTTGATAGATGCCGCCGGTTGGGCTGCTTGGCGCGGAAATTCACCGGGATGCCCCGATTAGCCTCTGTTTGCAGTATTTCTCGAAATGCGCGCCGGACTCCGAAAATTTGCTGATTCTGGATTTTGCTGCAACAGAGAGCAGGAAAAGGGCACAGCAGTGTATTTCACAAATATATGCATGCCTCGATCCTCGTACCACCAATCACGCATACCGATGCATGATGGCCGAGGAATCGGATTGCACAACTCAATATGGGATGAATGCATATGAATGCTACAACAAAACCTAACTCCATCATGGGTAATCCGGAGTATCGGCGACTTGGGAATTGAGACCCGTCCCGCCACTCGGAGTGTGAAACGTACCTCGTTTCCCGTGCAATATGCATGATATGCATGAAATGCAACTAACATACAATCCTAGCATGCGCAATGCTATGAAAAGGAGATGTCTCGAAATGCGTGCCCACAGGCACGCAAACTGAGGAATGCGGAATGACATGCGAAATGCAATGATGGGCTTACACCAACATGAGGGAGCCTCAGCCACACTCACATAGGATGCCGGAATGATAAAAAAGAGGTGCCTCGAAATGCGTGCCCACTGGCACGCAAACCGAGGCAATAATGAAATGTAAATCGGATAAAACAGAGTGTCTCAAAATGCGTGCACGCGGGCACGCAAACCGAGGCAGAGGCATACGTAATGCCAATCGGATAAAATAGAATGTCTCGAAATGCGTGCACACGGGCACGCAAACCGAGGCGGAGGCATACGAGCATGAAAATGCAAATTGGGCTTACGCCAACATGAGAGGGCCTCAACCACACTCACATAGGCTGCCGTCGGATAAAAAAGAGGTGTCTCGAAGTGCGTGCACACGGGCGCGCAAACCGAGGCGATGATGAAAGATGAAAATCGGATAAAACCGAAGTGCCTCGAACCGCGTGCCCACAGGCGCGCAAACCGAGGCGATGATAAAAGATGAAAATCGGATAAAACCGAAGTGCCTCGAAACGCGTGCCCACAGGCACGCAAACCGAGGCGATGATGAAAGATGAAAATCGGATAAAATCGAAGTGCCTCGAAACGCGTGCCCACAGGCGCGCAAACCGAGGCGATGATGAAAGATGAAAATCGGATAAAACCGAAGTGCCTCGAAACGCGTGCCCACAGGCGCGCAAACCGAGGCGATGATGAAATGGAAATCGGATAAAACTGAAGTGCCTCGAAATACGCGCCCACAGGCACGCAAACTGAGGCGATGATAAAATGCAATGAAATGGGAGAGCCTCAGCTCACTCACACAGGAGGCCGTAGGATAAAACGAGGCTGCCTCGAAATGCGTGCACACGGGCACGCAAACCGAGGCAATGATGTAAAGGCATGAGAATGAAAATTGGGCTTACGCCAACATGAGAGGGCCTCAACCACACTCACATAGGCTGCCGTCGGATAAAAAAGAGGTGCCTCGAAGTGCGTGCACACGGGCACGCAAATCGAGGCAATGTATTAAGGCATGAAATGACATGGGAAATGATATGCAAGCATGCAAACCATATTTCAGCACCTAAATGAAGGGGGAAACAGCCCCGAAACAATTCGAAATGACACCCGAAGCATGCAATCATCCCGAAAATGTGAAATTAAGCCCCGAAATGGCCTATAGCCATGCTATACATGCAAAATATGATTATGGCAGCAAGAACAGTAGCAAGGCAGTCCAAAATATGGCATTTTTCAGTAACAAACATGGCCAAAATGTAAGCATAGGCATGGCAACATTAGCTCGCAAGAATACGGTAAAAGAGAGGATTTACAAAGAAAGTAGTATATAGAAAATTCAAACCACAAAATTTCCTTCTACAACATTGAAGAGGAGCCCATTTTAAGACTATTTTCAGGCCTGAGAATGGCCGAAAACAGAACAAAGATAAGCTTAACAAAGCATGCAAAATATGGCCACCAAGAGGGTTACAATGAAAAGTATGTAAAGCATTCACCAAATAGCTAAACATTCTTGATGAAACATGTAAAGGGGGTCAAAATAAGACCCCTCTTAGCTCTGACCAAGAGCCAAAACCATAAGCACAAAAGGCTACAAAATGAGCAAGATTTAGGGCCTAAAGTGAATTTCCAAGAGAGGTGGTATATAGAATGGCCAAATGAGGTTGAGCACTTCTACAATGTTGTAGAGGGGCTCAAAATAGGCCCAAAACCAGTAGGGGTCGGAGCCCCAAAAACAAATGCAAAGAGGCTAAAACTAGCATTCAAGATTGTGACATACAAGGTGTATATTGAAACAAGTATATCATGGAAACACCAAATGAAGTTGAGCCCTTCTACAAAGTTGTAGAGGGGCTCAAAATAAGCCTAAAACCAGTAGGGGTCGGAGCCCCAAAAACAAAAGGAAATAGGGTAAAAATTTGATTCAAGATTATGCAAGAAAAAGGGATTTGAATGCTTACTCTTGAAGACTTGTCTTTCTTTGCTTCTTGGCTTTGATTTGTAGCTTCTCAACCTCTGAAAAACACTTCCTTGCTGCTGGAATGGTAGTGGAGATGGTGAGGCTTGGTGTTGGTGAAGAAATAATGCAAGACTTGAAGCTTTTTTTGAAGGTTTTGGCTATGGAAAATGGAAGCTTTTGAATATCCAAGGCTCAAAGATTTTTTTTTCTCCTCTCCAATGAGGTTCGGCAGGTGCTAGAATGGACAAGAGAGAGGGCTTAAAAGGAGGGCCAAAAGGGTTGAAAATATCTAGATATTTTGAGGGCAAAATATCTAGATATTTTGAGGGCAAAAAGAAAAGATTTTGTTCGGCCACGAAGTGGGCATCTGAGACCGCAGTGTTCCTCGGAATGATCAAACAGAGGTACCTGCCAAAATTGAACAAAAACTAATGCAAAACGAAAGCTCGGGGACCAAAACCGCGCGAGGTCCCGAAAATGGGCTGCCGGGCACCGGAAGTGGTGTTCGGCTGCGAAGTGGGTTTCTGAGACCCCAGTGTTCCTCGGAATGCTAAAATAGAGGTCTCTGCCAAAAACCGGAGAAAACGGATGCGAAATGAATGCTCGGGACCAAAACCGCGCGGTTCGGGGTCCCGAAAATGGGCTGCCGGGCACCGAAAGTGGTGTTCGGCTGCGAAGTGGGTTTCAGAGACCCCAGTGTCCCTCGGAAGGGCCAAACAGAGGTGTCTGCCAAAAATGAACAGACATCGATGCAAAATGAATGCTCGGGGCCCAAATCACGCAGTTCGGGGTCCCGAAAATGGGCTGCCGGGCACCGGAAGTGGTGTTCGGCTGCGAAGTGGGTCTCAGAGACCCCAGTGTCCCTCGGAAGGACCAAACAGAGGTGTCTGCCAAAAATGAACAGACATCGATGCAAAATGAATGCTCGGGGCCAAAACCGCGCGGTTCAGGATCCCGAAAATGGGCTGCCGGGCACCGGAAGTGGTGTTCGGCTGCGAAGTGGGTTTCTGAGCCCCCAGTGTCCCTCGGAAGGACCAAACAGAGGTGTCTGCCAAAAATGAACAGACATCGATGCAAAATGAATGCTCGGGGCCCAAATCACGCAGTTCGGGATCCCGAAAATGGGCTGCCGGGCACCGGAAGTGGTGTTCAGCTGCGAAGTGGGTCTCAGAGACCCCAGTGTCCCTTAAATGGGAGTAAATGAGATGCATGCCAAAAACCGGAGAAATCGGAGATGGTTGGGCGGTCCCGAACCGAGGCACACGGCCTAACGGCTCCGAAAACCGGAAACCGGGCTCCGAAATGGGTAAAATGGCCTACGGCCACAAAACGTAGCCTACGACCACTGAGAGATAGTCTACGGGACCACTCCCTCCCCTCAGGAAAGAAAACAGAGAAAACCGAGCCTGATTCGCAAACCGAGACAAGGCACAGAAGAGAGTTCGGAAGTCCGGAGGCAGGGCGCACGGCCGCGACTCTGAGACTTCTGAACGAGCACAGTATGCAACATCACCAAGCGCTCAATCGGTGACGTCTGAGTCTTAAGGTCGGTCAAAAATGGGGTGGCTACACACTCCCATCAAGGAAGGCATCAGATATGTATGGCGATAAGTGGCGTAGTCTCCCTCCGTAAGATGTAACAAAGCATCAGTGCCTATCATAGCACTAACAACATCCTGGGTAGAGAGCCTATCAGCAGTCCGCATACTGGCTGGAGGTGCTGCGGGAGGGTCCTGAGAAGTGTACCCCCACACCTGACGCAGAAAGCGTTCCCCCAAGAACCATGCTCTACCAATCGGTCCTTCAAGCAGGATCCTGTACTGGGAGGTACCTGACCCTCCGGCATACTGAAATCGGAGACCATCACCCAAGATCGCCCAGGGCTGCCACGTAATCTGCGGATAACCAGTGCATGAACCAATCAGAAATCGGGGATATACAAGGCAGAGCAAAGATGAAAACGGAAAGGAACTGAGAGTTCTGAAATACCTCTGTCGTCCGCACAGTGTCAAAGTACTGTAGCAGGTAGAAGAGAGTTTCTCGAGGTCTCGGTCGGTGCTGGCCCTCGAATACCAATGAATACGGGGTCATGAGGGGCCCTGCCACCTCCATCTCCGGGGCTAACGTCGGAAAATATACATAGACGTATAATTGTGGAAAACAGTGCAGAATGTGAATACAAAATGCTGAGTGCAAAATACAGGATGTAAAGTGCGCCGTGTGTGCAATGAACAAGTAATGAGGAGCAGAAATGTAAATCAAGAGGACAGAACGTACCTCCCAGGCTCTCCAATAACCGCCGAGTAGTCTCCCTGCCCGCGGGAGGTAGCGCTCATGTAGCAGTAGAGAGTAGCCAGGCCAGCGCCACCCCAGTCATACCGACTGACCTGTGATAGGTCCACCAGAAGCGCTCAGTAGATACAACCCGACCGTGTTCCCTCTATCGGCAAACAGAGTCGTCCCGAAGAGGAACATAAGGAAACCACGGGCATACTGCTCTGCCTCCTCAAGAGTCCTGGGCTCCATCTCCACCCTCCGAAAATAGGAAGAGAACCAAGTGTATCGGACTCTCCCAGAAGCTCTGTCCACAGGTGGGCGGGCCCCCAATAGATGTAACCAAGCGGCCTCCCATTCGCCCATATCCTCGTCGTAAGGAATGGGCCAGCCTCCTATATCCAGGCCGGTCAGTACAGCAAAATCCAACGGGGTCATGGTCAAATCCCCGGTGGCGGAAAAGTGGAAGGAATTGGTGGTGTCCCACCATCTCTCCACCAAAGCGGCTAACAGTGTCCTACTGGCAGGGCAATGTGATAACCCTACGCAGAAGGCCCGAACCCTGCTAAATCGACTAAATCCCGGACAGCCTCCGGAAGCTCAGTGTACCACTCTCTCGCAGTAGTAGAGCCATATCCTCGCACAGTACGAGAGCCAACCTGCATTCAGAATGAATGCATGTGTCAGAATGAAACGAACAAGCCGTGTGCAGATCAAATGAACAAGCTGTGTGCAAATGAAACGAACAAGCCGTGTGCAGATCAAATGAACAAGCTGTGTGCAAATGAAATGAACAAGCCGTGTGCAAATCAAATGAACAAGCTGTGTGCAAATGAAACGAACAAGCCGTGTGCAAATCAAATGAACAAGCTGTGTACAAATGAAATGAATGAGCCGTGTGCAAACGCAAGTAAGTGGGCTGTGTGTTCACCATCAATTTGAGCTGTGTGTTCAGAAAATCAGAGTTAGGGCTGTGTGTTCTACTCTCAGTCAGTGTGGGCTGTGTGTTCACCATCAATTTGAGCTGTGTGTTCAGAAAATCAGAGTTAGGGCTGTGTGTTCTACTCTCAGTCAGTGTGGGCTGTGTGTTCACCATCAATTTGAGCTGTGTGTTCAGAAAATCAGAGTTAGGGCTGCGTGTTCTATTCTCAATCAGTGTGGGCTGTGTGTTCACCATCAATTTGAGCTGTGTGTTCAGAAAATCAGAGTTTGGGCTGTGTGTTCTACTCTCAATCAGTGTGTGCTGCATGTTTACCTTCAATTTGGGCTGCGTGTTCAAATCTCAGTCAGTGTGTGCTGCGTGTTCACCTTCAATTTGGACTGTGTGTTCAGAAAATCAGAGTTAGGGCTGCGTGTTCTATTCTCAATCAGTGTGTGCTGTGTGTTCACCATCAACTTGGACTGTGTGTTCAGGAAATCAGAGTTTGGGCTGCGTGTTCTACTCTCAATCAGTGTGGGTTGTGTGTTCACCATCATTTGAGCTGTGTGTTCAGAAAATCAGAGTTTGGGACTGTGTGTTCTACTCTTAGTCAGTGTGTGCCGTGTGTTCACCTTCGACTTCGGGCTGTGTGTTCGACAAATCAGTGTTTGAGCCGTGTGTTCAATTCTTAACTAGTGTGTACCGTGCGTTCACAATCAATCAATGAGCCGAGTGTTCAGAAGTTCAGGTGTTTAAGCCACATGTTCAGAATGCAAGCAAAATACTATGTCATAAGCTAAACTGTGTGCTCAAGCATGGCAAAGGTACGAAATGCACGAAAAATACAGAAAATGACGTAAAATACCTCTCGTGCCTCGTAAGAGAGGTGATGCTCTGGCTCTCGCAGAAGTAGATCTCCCGGTGGCCCGATCATTGAAGTCAGTGTAATGACGAAAAATGGCCCGCGGAAGAACGTGCACCGATAGGGCGTATCTCTCGGGAATAAAAGGTCGGACCCTCGAGGGTAGCGTCATGGCATCAAAATCATCCCCGGCACCTGGAGGACCTCCACCATGAGGGAAATTACCCGCCATTTCGAAAAATCTGCAAAAGGAGCAAAAAAATGAGCAAAATGAGCCAAAATTGGAAAAAAGTCAACAGAAGTCAACTCTCGGGAAATGGAAAAGTCAACAAAAGTCAACTCCCGAGAAAATCTTCCAAATATTGAGACAAACTTACCTCAAGTGGTGAAAATGAGAAAAGAAGCCCCGAAATCAAAATTTAATCGGTCCAAAGTGCTTAAAATCGAATGTTTTTGCGAAAACAACTTGCGTGGGAGGCTGAAAAGTGCGTATAAAGTGCAGATCTGAAGGAGAAAATGGTTTGGGAGGCAAGAGGAGAAGTTTTCGCAGCTGTGGGTGTGAGCTCGAAGTGAATGGATGAGAGAATATAAAGAAAATGAGGCAAAAAGACCAAACTGCCCCCTGTTTTGGACAGGTGGCCGGCCGGCCACCTTTTCTAGCTGGCCGGCCATTTGCTTTATGAAATTTGGCCAGTGGCCTCCCCTTGGGCAACCAGCTGGCCGGTGGTGATCCCCTCTTGCTCCCCTAGCTCTCTGCAAATTTTGAGGAAGATCGGAGTTCCCGGGACCTGAAAAAGTTTAAGAAAAGTGCACTTTCTGGCGCGAAATTGCTCCGCCGGAACTTCAGCTGCAATTTCTGACAAGTGTCTCATCATTACTCATCAAAATCAGAGTGTATCCCTTTTGAACATGTTGTAACCTCTCCGAGAAGTGAACCGGAGGCTGCGATCGAGTCGCCTTCGCCGAAACGCGCATTTCCTTGCTCGTTGTTTCGTAACAAACGTGCACCCTGATTTATGCTCGTTTTGCATTCTCATGTACATAACTTGCATTCTCATGAGCATACTTGCATTGTTATGCACATTTCTTGATATTATCGTACCTCTGTGCTTGAGCAGGCGTTGTCACGTACGTTCCCTTCTCGCATTGCGATGCATTCACTCGCCGGCACTGCATGTGTCAAACTTTCAGAATCACATTGAATATATGTTGTTAGCATATTATGCTTGTTCAATTTCTCTCTTTTGCAGGCACGATATTGTATGTACGGTTCATTTGAAGCTAGTGCGACCAGACGAATCGCGCAGGTATCGTATCTTCTCCGTGTGAGACGCGACGAGAATTGAATAATTCTCCGCATTCCCAACTGCATGAAATGTAGTTATTGCTTTGCATTCTTGCTTAGAACTGTTGCATCTATTTGCGAATACTTGCTTCATTACAGCTTGCTGCATTTGCATGATCATCGAGTTACATCTGGCCCTGTGCATATCGCTTTGCGTTTTGCCCCTTTGCCTGCGGGCATGCCTGCGGGCATATCTCTGTTTATCTTGTATGATTGTCTAAGTCTTCAGCCTTGTCAAAAATGGGTCGTCTCTGGGCTTTGACATTCACTCACGTCATTCCTTGACTTCCGAGTTCTGTCAAAGAGGGGCAACTGTAGACACCCCATTTTTGACCGACCTTAAGACTCAGACGTCACCAGTTGAGCGCTCGGTGATGTTGCATATTGTGCTCGTTCAGAAGTCTTAGAGTCGCGGCCGTGAGCCCTGCCTCCGGACTTCCGAACCCTCTTCTGTACCTTGTCTCGATTTGCGAACCAGACTCGATTTTCTCTATTTCTTTTCCTGAAGGGAGGGAGAGGTCCCGTAGACCATCTCTCAGTGGCCGTGGGCTACATTTCATGGCCGTAGGCCATTTTGCCCATTTCGGAGCCCGGTTCCCGGTTTTCGGAGCCGTCAGGCCGTATGCCTCGGTTCGGGACCGTCTAACCATCTCCGATTCCTCCCGTTTTTGGCATGAATCTTATTTACTCCCTTTTGAGGGACACTGGGGCCTAAGAGACCCACTTCGTGGTCGAATGCCACTTTCGGTGCTTAACGGCCTATTTTCGGGACCCCGAACTGCGTGTTTTGGCCCCCGAGCATTCGTTTTGCATCGGTTTTTGTTCATTTTTGGCAGGTACCTCTGTTTTATCGCCAGGAAGGTCACTGAAGGGTAGGAGGCCAGCAATTGTCTCAGCAACCAGTTATATTCCTCCGGCGCCCTCCGACGCCCGTTTTTCTCACTTCCGAGCCAATGTTGACCACCCTAGGGCCATTTTCTTCAACCCCAAACCACATATTTGTGTTGTACACACATGGGAGGACCCTAAAAGTCTATGGCCGGCCAGTAATTCAAATTGAACCTTTTGAACCCCTCCTAAAAGTGGCCTATTCTCTCTTCTGTTTTAGAGTTACCAATTTTGAACCACAGGGTTGTGATGAGGAGACCTGGGAAGACACCTTTCTCTGGTGGCCGGCCAGAAAATCTTCTTGAGCCTTTTGACCCTTGGCCGGCCGGCCATAGGGGGTGGCCGGCTGACCACCTGCAACAAAAATAGGTGGCCGGCCATGTTCCTTGGGATGTGTGCTTTACAGCTGTATAGCTTTTTCCCCCAAAATATCTGATTTCGGGGGACTTTTGTAGAAGAGGGAAACTTAATCCCATTAGCCTACACTTTTTTCCCTCCATTCCCGACCATTCTTGCATACATACAGCAGCTCTAGCTCTCCCTCAAGGTGAAAAAAATTGCTCTCAAGCATAGAGACACACATCCCTCTCTATCTCTCTCATTTTCTCAAGTTCCAACTCCATTTCTTCACTACCACCAAGCACCACTATCACTACTCCATTCCAGCAGCAAGGAGGGGTTTTTCAGAGGCTTAGAAGCAACATTCCTTGGTCCAAGAGGTAGCAAAGAAGTGGGCTTCAAGGGTAAGTCCATTTTCCCCTTTTTTTAGCTCATTTTGGCCACATCTTTCTAGCCTATTTGCTTACTGTTTTGGGCTCCGACCCTAACTGAAAGGGTCATTTTTTTGAGCCATTCTTCATGTTTTTTAAGGGCTCAACCCTGTTTAAGCCCCCCATTTGGTACTTGCTTCAATACCTTCTTGTATGCCATTATTTTGCATAGTATTTCTAGCCTATTTGTGATCTGTTTTTGAGCATGATGTAAACTATGGTTAGGCTTATATTGAGCCCCTCTACAAGATTGTAGAAGGGCTCAACCTTGTTTGGGACCTCCATGCATGACTTGCCATTGAACCTCTTTTGGGTCCCTATTTTTGCATGCTTTGTTAGCCTATTTTGCTTCTGTTTTTAGGCCATGATCAGAACTGAAAGTGGCCATTTTTTGACCTTTTTGGCATATTTTATTAAGGGTCTTTGGCTGTTTGGTGAATTCTTTGTATACCTCATGTTATAGCCTCTTGTTGGCCTACTTCTTGCATGGCATTTTTAGCATGTTTGTATATTGTTTTAGGGGTTGTCACCTACTGAAAAACAGCATGTTTTTAGGCCCTCTTCAGTGTTGTAGAAGGGTCTTTTGCCATTTGGGCTTTGCATCTATCACTTGCTTCATTGCTTCCCTTGCGGAGCCATTTTTTTATGCCATTTTTGCCCTACTTGTGATTGCTGTTTGGCCATGTTTTGTACTGAAAAAATGTGAGTTTTGGGGCTGCCTTGCTTCTGCTTTTTCATGTCATGTTCAAATTATGCATGTATTGTATAGCTACAAGTCATTTCGGATGCCTAGTTTTGCATTTCGGGAGAGATTCCTTGCATCGGGTTTCATTTCGCCGGGTTTCGGGGCTGTTTTGCCCCTCATTTTGCCACTGATTTTTGCATGTTTGCATGTCGTATTCCGTGTCTTTGCCATGTCTCATTAGAGTGGCATTTCGGTGCCTGAGGGTCCGTTCTCGGTTTGCGTGCACGCGTGCACGCATTTCGAGGTGTCTTGTTTTTATCTGATGGCCTCTTATGTGAGTGTGGCTGAGGCTCTCTCATGTTGGTGTAAGCCCATATTGCATTGCGTATGCCACTTCATCCATAGCATTGTGTATGCCCGGTTGTGCATTACCTCGTGCAGCGTGTATGCCATTCCATGACATTGTGTATGTTAGGATCGTATATTAGCTACATTTCACGCATACCATGCATATTGCATCGTGTTCGGGATAGGAGTTACTCCGGGCACGGGAAACGAGGCGCGTTCCGTACTCCGAATGATGGAACGTGTCTCAATTCCCGAGTCACCGACACTCCGGATTACCTGTGATGGAGTTAGGTTTTGTTGTAGCATTCATATGCATTCATCCTATATTGAGTCGTGCAATTCGGCGCCTCGGCCATCATGCATCGATATGCGTGATTGGTGGCACGAGGATCGAGGCATGCATATATTTGTGAAATACATTGCTATGCCCCTTTCTTGCTCTCTGTTGCAGCAAAATCAAGAATCAGCAAATTCTCGGGACCTGGCACGCATTTCGAGAAAAGGTGTAAACAGAGGCTAATCGGGGCATCGTCGTGGATTTCCGCGCAAGACAACCCAAACATACGTCGTTCATCAGAATCAAGGCAGTCCCTGGCTTGCATGCCAGTTTACAGTTTTCTTAGTTAATTTGTAAATTAATTAGGGACTTGTATATTATGCGGACTGTATTATTTGGATTGTATTATTCTTTCATTTGGGACTGTATATTCTTTCGGACCCTCTGCACGAGGGCATAATTGTAATAAGTGTGGGTGAGTGTGATGTATGTCTTCCAACCCCACGTCTTTCTTCCCTTTTATTTACCCGCTTATGATGGTTAAATTAGGGCACATTTCAATTAGCATACAGTATGACAGCATGTTTGCATCATTCATCTGTTTTGCATGCACCGGGCTCGGCGCATCATACAAACTGCATTTGTATTTCAATTCCAAATTGAATACGTGTTAGTTGTAGCATTCCATGTGCCATGTTTAGAATAGCCGAGCCTGCTATAGTTTGCATTTTTGCATGTGTTGCATTAGGCATTTCAGCATATTTAGGATCATGCATGATTTCTAATGAGCTTCTGTTTTGGCTTGGAGTACTCGGTGAGTTTTATGCTTTAGCATCCTTGCATGCGTGTGAGTGACTGCCATGATAGCATGCATACCATGAGGCTATGTGCTTATGTGATATAACTGCCTTGAATGCCTGTGGGTGGAGGTTGTGTTACTTGAATTGGGACAATTCATCAAATGTTTGTTTTAAGCCCACTAGATGGTGGCAAAATCATGTTTTCTAAGCCCACCCGAGGGTGGCAAATCCACGTCTTAGCCTACCTACGGGTAGCAGCATCAAACCATTTTCAAACAAACAAACGTGAAATGTTTTGTTCCACTTCAGGCGACTCAGTCTATACTTGTATGCTGTGCGTACCACATAGTAACCTAGGCTAATAACCGGAATAAGAACACACAAGGTTTTCAAAATAAGATATCATGATTAGTAGAGGCCGGTCTTTGATCGGGCGAGCGGGGGTGCTCAAGAAGTGACCTTCCCCAATCGTACCTAAGTTCCCGAGCCGAGGCAACTTTGGTGATGACGGACACGTGGCCTTTGGCACCAAGTCAGGGTTTCCTAAATTTCCTCATAAAAAAAATATTTAGGTGGCGACTCTGTATCTGGCAAAGCGGTCCATGCTTGGCACTTCTTTCAAAAATCTGTTTTCAAAAACGATTTGCCGGATTTGGACTCTTTGGTTCAAGATTTAGAACCGTGACATTTGAGTCCTGAACTGTAGTAGACCCAATATCGAACCAGAACGAGGGGGGGGTCGCACCCTCCCCGGGATGCGTTCGGGGACGTCTACAGACTCACCCTCCCGGGACGTTCGGGGACGTCTACAGGGCCTTTTAAGAGCTAGCTTCCAGTCCTGACCCTCTCATTTCTTATGGAAAAGATACAGCAGTGAACAACTTTTCTCAGTTGACAGTGAAAACAATCTGGGAAATACTTCACTAAGTCTCTGATTATTAAACCATCTATCAACCCAAAATTTCCTTTTACCATTACTCACAACTGTTTTCGCATTGTTAAAGAAGAGTTCACTCAAAGTAGGATTAGTAAATTTCATTGATAATACATCTTGCCACAAAATAGACATCAAATCTGAATCCACAGGGAACGGACTCCATCTGCCACCGATCCTTTCATACTTGCTGCACAACACTTGTTTCCACAATGTATTTTCCTCTCTACCATACCTCCACCACCACTTTATTAATAAGCAATCATTTATCTCCCTCAAATTCCTAACCCCTAACCTTCTTTGAAACTTACTCAAGCATACCTCATTCCAACTAACTAGATGTATTTTTCTCCTCAGTTCAGTTCCTCCCCAGAGAAAATTAGATTGTATTTTATCAATTGATCTTGCAATACCCATTGGCATTTTAAACAGAGATAAGAAATAAACCGGCAAACTTGACAACACTGACCTTACCAAGGTTAACCTTCCGGCAAAAGACAAGCACTTTCTCTTCCATAAAGCTAGTTTTTTCTTGAATTTATCCACCACTGGCTACCAGGTAGACTTTTTCCTAGGATTTGCTTCTATAGCCAACTCCAGATACTTCATAAGCAGCTTCTGACTATGGCAATTGAGCCTTACAGCAAATTCTTTTACCAAATCATCCTGAACACCTATCCCACACACCTGACTTTTGTGAAAATTAATTTTAAGTCCTGACATAACCTCAAAACATCTTAATATTCTCTTGATAGCAATTATTTCCTCCCAATCTGCTTCACAAAATATGATGGTATCATTTGCAAATTGAAGGTGAGATAATTTCAGCTCATTATAACCGATTGAAGCTCCTTTAATCAAGCCCATTGCTTTTGCTCTTTCCAACAATAAATTAAGACCCTTTGCAACAATATTAAAAAGGAAAGGTGAAAGTGGATCACCTTGCCTAAGTCCTTTCATTGGAGAAAATTCTGATGTGGGAGAACCATTCGCTAGCACTAAGACTCGAGCTGTAGAAATACAAGTCCTCATCCATTGCACCCATTTTTCTCCAAGACCAAAGTTGTATTGAATACAAGAATTTCCAATTTACTGAATCATAAGCCTTTTCAAAATCCAGCTTTAGAATGATACCTTGATTTTTTGATCTTTTTCACCAATCCACCACTTCATTGGCTATTAACACCCCATCCAGGATACATCTTCCACTCAAAAAGCCTGTTTGCACTTCACTAATAAACTTTGGAAGCACCTTTCTCAACCTTCTTAATAAAACCTTGGCAACTATTTTGTACACTGAACTTACCAAACTAATAGGCCAATAATCACCCAAACCCATGGGATTGTCTCTTTTGGGAATTAAAGTGATAAAAGAGCTGTTCACTCCTTGAGTCAACTTACCATTAGCATGGAATTCATTCATAAGCTGCACTAACTCCCCTTTCATTAAATTCCAGCATTTTTGTATGCAAGATAAGTTAAAACCATCAGGCCCCGGAGCTTTATTACCATCACAATCATTAACTGTTTCCCAAATTTCCCCTTCTAAAAACTCTATCTCTAACAAACCAGATTCTTCAGGATTAATTGAGACAAAAACACCTGACAATTTTGGCTTATTCCTCCAATCTTCAGAGAACAGTTGGCTGAAATATCTTACCACTACTTGTTTAATTACATCAGGTTGATCATGTATAACACCATTCTCATTTACAGAATCCAGCAGATTTTTCCTCGGCCTTCTACTAGCCATTAAATGGAAGAACCTTGTATGTTTATCCCCATTTTCTGCCCATGACAGTCTGGATTTTTGATGCCATAACCACTCATTCTTTCTACTCAACTCCCAGACTAACCTTCTAACCTCTCATCTTCTTACAATCTCAAATTCCTGCAGATTCCTACCTTCAGCTTTTATGTCCCAATCATGGAGTTCATCCTCAGCTTTTTTTCAATTGCTCGACAATGTTTCCAAACACTTGACAATTCCACCTTTTGAGGTGTACTCTAAGATTCCCCAACTTTTTCATTAACATGAAACTAGCCCAACCACTAATCTGATTATTTTCCCAAGATGACTTCACTTTAGATTTAAAATTAGGATGCAAACACCATGCATTTATGAATTTAAATGGCCTTGGGTCCCAATCCCTCTCATCTTCCATAAGCAATATTGGGCAGTGATCAGAAAGAGTCCTAGAGTCCTAGGTAACCCCCACTGCTTAAAAGAGAACTTCTCCAACCACCTACGATCAATTAGAAATCTATCAATCCAGCTCCATCTTTCCCCATCTAAAGCATATGTTCTGCCTAGCATTGGAATGTCTAACAACTCCAAATTATCAATCAAATCATTGAAATCCTTCATTCCTCTATCCCTCCTTAAGCACCCTTTCCGTTCACTCATAAATCTAATTTCATTAAAATCCCCCCTTACACACCAAGGTTTTTAAAAAGTGGATTTAAGCTTCACTAAAGACTCCCATAACTGCCTTCTTCTCAGTACATCATTTGGTGCATAAATGTTTACAATAACACAATCAAACAAGTGGAGTGACGTACCTGCCAACAAAATGAAGTTTCTATTACTGCAGCATTCCTTCAGGAAAAAGATTTCTGGATTCCATAAGCAAAGCATACCTCCAGCACTACCCTCTGCACCAGCCTCCATGTAACCCATCTCCTCCCATGGCCATAGTGACTTAACAAAGTATTCATCAACATTGCATCGCTTTGTTTCTTGCAATAGTAGAACATCTATTTTTCTATCCCTAACCAGATTCTTGCATTTCCTTCTGAGACCTCTAACGTTCCAAGATAATATCTTCATAAGGAAACTATTAATGAACACCAAACCACCTACCAGCAGCCAAATGGGCTTAGGAAGCAACACCTACACTTTCCATTCTTTCTAAATCCTTCTCTTCAATCTCAATTATTTTGCTTACTACCTCATCCTCCTTGCCTTCACAGTTCAGCCCCAAAATTTTCCCATCTTGAATTGTAGCTTGTGCTTCATTCAACAACTTCCTCATGTTCCTAGAATTTGTACTCTGCGAAACTGATAAAGAAATTGCAGCAGCGGCCGCTCGAAATATAGCTCCATTTTGAAGACAATTGCTAAACAACTCACCTTTGTTCTTCAGTTGCTTTCGGTTTATCTTTCCCCTTTTCTTCAATTCATCACATTTCCTTATACTTCAATTGATGCCTTTTTCACCAGTCTTTCTCATTTTTGATGTATTACCCCTGTTTTTCACTCCTTGCTGGGCCATATGAATAATCTGTGAACTTACCTGAGGATGAGTTGTACATTCACTTAAATTAGAGGCCTCAATGATAGGCCCATTAGCCAATTCCCCAACTTGACCCCCATTTAAAACTACCTCCAAGTTTATATTCGGTCATGAACTTTCGGGTCCATTAACCCTCCTAATAACCCCAGAAGAACATATTTGACCTTTAACAATTTGAATTTCATTTGCCGCATCTTTTCTTGGGTTATTCAACTGACCCAGATCTTGCACCATATAGTCATCTCCATCATTTGTGATTCCCAACTCACACTCTATCTCTTTCGCGGCTAATATAGACTCTTATTTATTACTTCATTCCTTCTCCTCTGTATCTATGTCTACCATTTCCTTTTCTTTGCTTGCCACAACATCTTTTCCTAGCATTACCTTCTTTCTTGTATTTGCATTGACTGCATCCTCATCTCCCTTATCATTTTTTGACAGTTGATCGACCTCTTCTTGAGTTTTGGAAACACCATCCTCACTCTCCTAGCTTTTTTGTTGACAGAAACATGTAGTGACTGCTGCAGATAGCTCTTCGCACACACCAACTGGGAAAAGATTTCCATGACATTCAACATTGATCACTGTATTTATGAATTCAAACCTGTTTGTAATTATTCGTACCTTACCAAACTGAAAGGAACTCTGCTTAAGAATGTTGTCATCTAACTGGACAACTTCCCTCCATAGTTTACCAATATCTGTAAAAGTATTAACACTCCACAGGTTAAAAGGAACACCCACACAAGTAATCCACACACATCTTGTTGTTTGATATAAAGCCTTTTTTCCAAATCACTTATAGATTCACACCAATCAAAAATCCATTCATCAATAGGTATTCTTGCTTCCTTCATATGTAGGTCTGATTTGAAAGTTAGTACTGCTAACCTTCCACTTCTATCTCGCACTCTTACCTTCTTCAGGTCTCTTCTTTCAAACTCCTTCTGAAAATCATTGAAAGAAGAAAAAGTCTTCAGTTTCACAATCAGACTTTCATATAGCCAACCATTTCCTGGCTGATAAGCCTTTAGCACCACTTTCGGTTCCTCCTGGATGACTTCATTTTGAATAGCTTCAGCATAAGATCTATTTCCTACATCCTTCATTTGTTGCCATGTACAGATCCTTTTTTCATACTGCCTCCTCATCTCGCTTCCTCTGTTCCTCATCATGGGTTGTTTCTGCACTTCTTTTTCATACTCTTTGTTTCTCAGTGCAAAAATCCTCTGCTGGTATTGCCTCACCATCGGACCACCATTGTTCCTCACTGAAGGTTATTTTCGTTTCCCTTTTTTATATTCTATCTTCTTCACCTTCAAAGCTTTATTATCACACTATAAACCATCAGCCTTTTGCACCACCATGTCTGCTGCAACGTTGCAATTGTACCTAACAAATCCGAATCGGGAGCCTATAACTTGTCTTCTTTTCATTGGAATAAAGACATCCTTAACTATTCCGAACTTTCTGAATAAAGTATACAAGCTTTTTGGATCCATAGAGTTTAGAATTTCATCTACAAAGATCATAAACAACCCATCTACATCCACAGATGGGCTGTTTTGATTACCCACTCTTCCTGCTCTTCTTCTTCTTAGTATCGGGTTCCACCCTCCTCTCTCCATTTTTGATAGTCAACTAATTTTAAATTTTATACTTACTTGGCCTAATAACTTTAAAGTTATAGGTTCAAGTCTTGGAGTCACCACTTTGTGTATTATGCCAAATGTTAGGTGTGTATTCAATCTTTTCCCTTCGAAACACATATTAATGTGTACTAATTGAACGTTGTTAGTTTTCTTTACCTAAACAAATTCAATATTTTTAAATAGTGCCTTACGGAGCCCTAAAAGCACTTTCCCTTCACAAATCCAAAACTTAAATAGGTTTTTCGAGATGAAAATGAAAAGAAATTCTACTTACACTACAATTTTACCTCTTTACACCTATTTTTTCATTACACTTTTAAAAAAATAATTGAAATTCTCATTACACCATTTATAATACCAAAACTAATCATAAATTAAACCATTTTCAAAACCCCTATAGATTTTTCTTATTACACATATTCCGTTTGAATTACTCCGATATTATGTTACCGAACAAACTATATTTGTCCAGCTATCTGTTACTGTACATTTACAAATTCACTTTCTTTAAAATATCATTTATTTTTGGTCTAAATTTATGATGAGCTTGTTCGGTTATACAATCCCAAACAATTTGGATTATTTCGGTGTTATGTTGTCAAACAAACTAGATTTGTCAAGCTATTTGTTGTTGTACATTTATAGATTCACTTTTCTTCAAACATCAAGCATCCATTAAAACATAAAGTGTACAAACATCTATTAAAACATTCATTAAATTTGTTAATACAAATATCTTTAAAATTGTCGATACAAACATCTATAAAAAATACATTGAGATGTTATCACAATCCATCAGCATACGAAATTGATTAATATGAGTAGTATATGCTTTTGGAGGTACTAGATGACTAGGAAACAGATAAATCTAACAAATTTCGACTGTAATAAAAAAAAATGTCATAAAAATGAAACTGTAAATGTTTAGCAATGAATTACTGAACATATACTTTTTGTTCGACAATATGTCATTGAATAAGTCTTTTTTTGTTTGGCAGTGAGTTACCGGATATATATTTTTGTTTGGCAATATGATTCTAGACTATTTGATTTTGTTTAGTTCTAATACACCGAACAAAAGTCAAACAACCCTCTAAAAAACGAAACGAAAACATAAAAAATAAAAAATTCACTGTTTCATTTTTTTGTTGATATTTCATCACCATTTATTTGTTCATTGCTTTCTTTTATGATCAAAACATTATGGTTCTTATTTTTCGAAAGTAGATATATAGTGGAGAACAAGAAATGAGAAATGAAAAAAACAAGTAGGAATTAAAGTGTAATGGGTGTAAAGAGATAATCAAATCTATTTAATTTTTATTTTTTGTCCTTAAAGATAATTTTACACATGGGTAAAATTGGAGGAAAAAAAAAATCTCAAATGAAGGGTATAAAAAGATAAATATATTGTTTAATTAGGATTTCCTTAAAATGAATAGATGTTAGTAAAAAAAAATTTAAATTAACCTAAGTTATTAGGATTAATTACACAAAATTGCTTAACTATTAGTGATTATAGTGGTATTATATACACCAATTAGTGTACACACTAGTATATCAATTAGTGTTATAATATCATTAATGATCCTATTTATTATATAAATTATAAATATCTAAAATCTCTAAAATTATACTACATCATCTGTTGATACACTATTATTCTAGTGATTATCATTTTACTTTTCCCATCTTATTTATGAACCTATACAGGTTGACCCCTTGAAAAATGCATCATTTTTATCTCAAGTGGAAGAAGATAATTTGTATGATATTTATAATTGAGATTATTAAAAGGTTCAAATTTATAAATGAAAGGTAAAATAATACTATTTATTAATAATTGAGAGAAAGTCTTCCTGTAATTTATTCTATGGGTAAATTACATTGACACCTTCTGAGCTTTGGTCAAATTACATCTTACTTCCTAACGTTTTAAAAATTACATTTTTATTTTTGTGATTAATTTTACAAATCTCCCTGTTTGTATAAAAGACAATAACTCCTAGTAGAAAAACAGAATAGATTATATTGAAAAACAAAAGTAAAGCAGAGGAAAGGAAAAAATAAACAGAGAAAATAAAGCAAAGTAAGAAAAAAGAAAATACACGAGTTCAATAATTTCATTTTGTTTAAAAAATTACAATGACAAGAGATTGGTGTAATTTTCTTAATGTCAAAGAGTGATATGTATTAAATTCAAATCTCAAGAGGAGTAAGAATAATTTACCCTTATTCTATTAAAAAATGTCATGTTTTTTGTTGTTCATTCTTGTCTCAGTTGGCTTCTCACCAATCTTTGATGTGGTGATAGCAGATGATCAATAATTATGTTTGTCGGTGTCAATCTAATTAGAATTAATTAATTTTAATTTGATATTTTTTGCATTTACCTCTCTTTATTGATACTTGTCTCCTCCACTTTCATCAATAACTAGTGGTAACCCGTACTATGCACGAAACTCTATAAATTAACCAAAAAAAATTATTATGATTATCTTGAAATAATTTAATATTTTGCCTTGTGATATACATGAAATTTATAAGTTAACTTTTATGTTTATAACTTCTTAAATTATTAGTTTAAAAAAATTAAAATACATACATATATATATATATATATATAAATCTATTTAGTGCAATTTTGATAATTTGCATTAAAAAAAGTTAAAACTAATTAAATGAGATTAAATGAGTTATGACTTGCCTCTTCTTACTATGAAAATATACAAATTTAAAAATTATAATTAAGACAAATATACAATTTTATTATTAATATGAAATGAAGTGGTATTTAACAATAATTAATATGATATTTCTATTATTAATCCAATAATTTAAGTTACATTTCTTTTAATTTCAATTTCATAACTAAAAATACAATATGAATATAATACACACATAAATTTCTAGTATTTAAGAATAAGAAGGTTTCAAAATATTTTCAAACTTTCATCATTAATTTGATTTTAAATTTGAATAAAAATTTTGATTGGATTTGATTTTATTTGATATGAATTACTTTAACTTTTTCATTAAATTTTTATCAATTTTTAAAAGAACTTTTATTCTTATCCAATTTTTTAACAATAATTCAATTAATCGAAATTATAGTGAAATAACATCTTCAAATAGTCAAAGTTTGAGTATGTGTTTGGTTGAAATGTATAATTTAATTAATTCTCTTCTCATATTTGTATAAAAATTGACACTTATGACTACATCATTATAAGTCAGATTATGAAAAAAAAAATAGAAGAGTCAAACATTTTTCATTTGTAAATATCCTACATATTAAAAAAAAAACAAATGTCTACTTTTGGATATATGTTTATCAGTTTTATTTTATAAACATAAACAATTGATGTTTCGATTTAAAAAATTAAAAAGTAAAAAAAAAAAAATAGATTAGATTTTTTAGAGATAAAAGAAGCCATCTAACTCTTCTATATACTATTTAAGATAGATTATTTTAATGACATAAAAAAATATAAATTATATTTAGAGATTATCTCTATATATTATGCTATTATTTACAAATATATATATGAAAAGTTATATTAAGTTTTCATTTTCAATTTATCAAATTATAATTAACAAACTAACAAATAACAGTAATGGTATAATGGGATACAAAGAGGATAAAAATAAAGAACACAATGATATTAAAAGTTTTAAATTTACCTAGTTATACAAAAATCTAATATTATAGTAAAATCTTGAACTTTTAATAAATTTTCACATTTTTTATAAAATAAAATGACAATAAAAAATATTTACTTCAATTTTATGGTCTTTATTGAAGAAAACAAAATCCGATCAAAATCCTTGGCATAGAACGAACATAGATACTTCGATTATAATCATAATCACCAATAATTCTTCTTCACCATGCAAACCTGTAAATAAATACATAAACCTTACTAAATTCGAAACCAACACCAAACCAACAGTAGATAAAGAAAATCACACAGGAAAAGAAAATAAAATTAAAAAACAAATAAATTTATGGAGTTGGAGAATGTTACCCCCAACAACTTAGACCTCACCTAACCCAATCCGTTAGCTCCTCGACCAGTGTCCGCAAAGTCTAGGTGTTGAGATAACTAATATTATTCTTTAAATAAGACTTAAAAATTGATTAATTTGTTTTATTAAGTGATTTAAAATTTTGATAGATATACATCAAAAAAATAAATAATTATATTACTAAATCATAATTCAAATTCAGATATTGCCATATTTTTTTGAGATTCATATCTAAATTCTTTTATTTTTTTATTTTTTTGTGGTTACTATTTTTATTTTTTTATCAATTTATTTAAGATGGAGTTGTAGGTTTCTAATTTTTTTTTTTAATTTAATTTATCTATGGTTTCTATTTGTTTTTAATTATTATTATTTAAGTAAGTTATGATGTGAGTTAGATATGTGAGTTTTATTGATTTAAAGTATGATAGTAGGTTTGTTTAGATAAACTTTAAAGATTTTTAAATTTTAAAATTGGATATTGAGATGCAAAAGAAATATTTTTAACTGAATAAATAAAAATTAAATTTATCTTTTTGTATATCTGATTTTTAGTTTTTTTTTTTGTTATGTTATAATATAATATATAAGATATAGTTAGATATTCACAACTTTTATAAAAAATATTATCTGATTTTTTGGAGAAGAGAGAAGGAAGACAAGTTTTAATATTTTTTTTTAGAAATCGGTGAAAAAGATTAGGATGGAAAGATTGTGAAATATTTTTGTTATCTTTCCATTTGAAATCCAAAAATTAAGGGATAATTATTATTTTTAAAATAAATAAATAAATCAATATTTTTTTTTTAAGTCTATTTTATAAATTGAAAAATCAATAGTTTTAGAAAATTGATTAATTTGTTTAATTGAGTGATTTAAAATTTTGATAGTTATACATCAAAAAAATAGATAATTATATTACTGCATCATAATTCAAATTTAGATATTGTTATATTTTTTGAGATCTATATCTAAATTCTTATCTTCTTTATTTTTGTGTGGATTTTTTTTTTTTCAATTTATTTTAGATGGGGTTGTGGGTTTCTATTTTTTTTTTAAAATTTAATTTATCTGTAGTTTCTATTTGTTTTTAATTATTATTATTTAGATAAGTTATAATGCGAGTTAAATATGTGATAGATATGTGAGTTTTATTGATTTAAAATATGATAGTGGAAGATATTTTCAAATTAGATTTGTTTAGATAGACTTTATAGATATTTAAAATTTAAAATTTAAAATTAGATATTGAGAGGCAAAAGAAATATTTTAACTAAATAAATAAAAATCAAATTTTTTAATTTTATCTGTTTGTATATCCAATTTTTAATTTTTTTTCCTCTTTTGTGATGTTATAATATAATATATAAAATATAGATAGATACCTACAACTTTTATGAAAAATATTATCTGATTTTTTGGAGGAGAGAAAATGATTGCAAGTTTTAATTTTTTTTTTTTTTTGAAAATTGGTGAGAGAGATTATGATGGAGAGATTATGAAGTATTTTTATTATCTTTCCATTTGAAATCCATAAATTAAGGGATAATTATTTTTTCTAAAATAATTAAATAAATAAATCAGCCAATAGGTTTTTTTATTTTATTTTATAAATTGAAAAATTAATAATTTTAGAATGAGAATTTGGAACTCTTAGGAGGTTTCTCATTAGAAACCCATTTTTCTTTATATAATATATAGATATAGATGTTTATATTTGTTTTAAATTTTTTTTAATATACAAATTATTTTTTTTAGATTTTTTATAAAAATAATTTAACAATCTCATCACTAACCATGGTGTATAGAAGAAGTTGAAAAAGATGTTACAGTAACTATGAGAAAAGTCAAAAAGATTTGTGGGTTGAAAGAAATCAATAAATGATGAGGTTTTTTTTTAAATCAAAAAATTAAAAAATAAAGATTGAGATATTAAAATTCTCATAAAGTTTGTGAGTTAGAAAAAAAAAATTTCTTATATAATATATAGATTTTTTTTTCTGATATAAAAAGAAAATCCAAAAGCCAAATACAGAGCTCAAAAGCACTTTGGTCCCAAAAGTGTCGAATTTGTGGTCCCATTAAGCCATTGATATGCCACCCAGGTTGGTGTACAAAAGGGCAGGCATTCATCCAAGTGAAGGACCCTCTGAAAGATTTTGTGGTACAAACAAAATCTATTTGAAGCTCCACCCAATCATAAAAAAGTTAAAATTACTTGGGTCCCTAATCTCAGAATCTCCCTCCCTCTCAAAAGTTTAAGGATTATTTGAGATATCCTAAATAAGTGTATTTTTTATCTTTTTAGTTTAAAAAGTTGAGAAAAAAAGATGAATATTTAGGTTAATTTTTTGACAATTTACGAAAAAATATGTATTAAAAAATTATATAAATAAGTGTATAGGAGAAGTTATTGAGTAACCCGCACAGTACCTAGGCAGTATAGTCGGATGGTTAGGAAATGAAAAATGGTTGCTTCCTTTTTGGGCTTGAATTAGACGGTGTTGTTCAGCCCGTGTGGGCCCACCACGGGTCTTGTTTTGCTAATCGGAACCGTTCAATATGTAGAACTCGTCGAACACTATATATTTGAAAAATATCACGTT
The DNA here is from genome assembly GCA_036172215.1 of Camellia granthamiana. Classification (NCBI taxonomy): domain Eukaryota; kingdom Viridiplantae; phylum Streptophyta; class Magnoliopsida; order Ericales; family Theaceae; genus Camellia; species Camellia granthamiana. The sequence goes on along the minus strand of CM069914.1, from coordinate 56,303,705 downwards.
GATCGGATATCGATAGCTATGTGATCATGTTAATTTTTTGTCAACCGTTAACTATAACACCATCTATTTTTTATACAAAACTGAATTAATCATATAGCTATCCATATCCGATTAACGTGATTTTTTACAACCATATAGTACTCGACGAGTTCCACATATTGAACGGTTCGGATTATCAAAATGGGACTAGTGATGGACCCCCACTGGCCCAACATTACCCTCAAATTTAATAAATATGTATACCTAATTTTTTTTCGCCCTTTGACAGCCTTTCCATCAATTTTCAGTACCAGTCACGTCTTTGTATTAAAATATGTAATAAATTTATTTTTTTTTATATTTTTAATTTATGAATAGTAATAACTTTTAAATTTTTTTAATAATTTTTTAACTTTTTAAATTTTTTTAGAGATGCCAAACTAGGACTTAAATTTTACTAGCCACATGAGGCGTGGTACAACTTAAAAACATAAGATATTTTTTAACTTGAGAAGTGCGAATATGGAGTTAAAGAAGAATTGAAATCTTATTATGAACAAACATCCTCTCTCTTAAAAGTTTAAATTTTAGGATTCAGATGGTCTCCAGATTAGATCTAAGATAGTTTGGTCTTGGTCCAATTCGGCCATTAGGTTCACTTTTAGATCTCTTTTCAATAATCCAAATCGTTCACATTTTAAAATTTGTTGAGTATATTATTCCTGTAAAATATTACGTCGATTGGATAACAGATACTATGTTGATCACTTTTGTCTTGAAAAAAAATAAACGGTCAAAAAATTAACTGTTCATAAAAAAGTGATCTGAATATATAATATCCGATATCCAATCGATGTAATTTTTTATAGGGATAATATACTCAGTAAATGGTCGACTGGAGGCAAGTCATAACCTAATTTTTATTGCCTAGGAGTTAAAAGTTAAAAAATCAAATTTTAACCTGAGAAAAGTGAAAAGAAAGTTGATGAGAAATGAAATCTCACTATGAACGAGCGTGGAAGACATGATAAGAAATGGTTCAAATTAAATTTGCATGGAGGAAAATTAAAAAGGTTCAATAGGCAAAATTCATTTTATATTTTAGCCTTTGGAACACTTAAATCTCAATATTTAATAATAATCAAATTGTTCTCCGGTTGTTTTGGATAAAATTATAAACCTAATCAATCCCATATTTTTCATTAAAAATATGGAAAATTATCTAGTGTACAATGTACACCTTATACAATTCTATTATAAAATTACGTAAATTAAATACAAATTCACATAAGTTTTAAATTTTCATGAACTTATGCAAATTTGTGTTCAACTCACGTAGTTTTATGAGATCACTTATATAAGTTTGTAAAAATTACCGTAAAGCATTACATACCGGAGTATTTGCCAAATATATATATATATATATATTTCAATAATATTCTGCCTTAAATAAAAGGAGTATTTACATATAGGTCTTAATAGATGAACTTATTGTTCAATAGTTCTTATGATAATTAATAGTACTTTTTTATCAAACACTACTAAAAAAATCACTAATTGTTAATTTCCAACGATAGTATAAAAATTGTCACAAAAAAATGTCACTAATTATAAATTTTAGCAACAATTTAAAAAAATCGTCATAAAAAAAGTCACTAATTTTCAACTTTCATCTACAGGAGATACCCATATGAGAGAACCTAATTATTGGTTGAGATTTTAATAGCCACGTAACTAGGCTATAAAAGGGTGCATAGTGGATGCGATTTTGGTGATAGAAATGAGGCTGAAGAGAGTATCTTAGATAGTATCTTAGATTTTACGTTGGCTTCTGACTTAGTGGTGGCCAATACTATGTATAAGAAGAGGGAAGAGCATTTGATAACCTTTAAGAGTGGGTCAGTTAAGAGCCAAAATAGATTACTTCTTAGTGAAAAAAGTGGACCACCTAAAATGCAATGATTGTAAGGTAATTCCTGGAGAGAGCCTGTCCTCTTAGCATAGAATTTTGATACTAGATTTATGTTTTAAAGGGAAATACCAAGCTAGGAAGGATGGTGGGCGTCGTAGGACAAGATGATAGGATCTAAAATGGGATAAACTAGAAATATTTAAGAATAGAATGGATAAGGAAGGTACTTGGGACTTGCAAGATGATGCAAATACTATGTGGAATTCGATGGCCAATTGTATGAGAAAAATCTCAAGGGAAGTGCTTGGAGAGTCGAAAGAAACGGGACCTAACTCTAGGGAAATTTGGTGGTGGAGGGAAGAGGTTCAAACGGTAATTAAGGTAAAAAAAAGAGTGCTTTAAAAAGTGGCAGAATGATAGAACTGAGGAAAACCTTAAGAGCTATAAATTGGCTAATAAGGAGGTCAAGAAAGTAGTAAGAGATGTTAAGTTAAAACCTTATGATGACCTATACACTAGATTAGATAGTAAAGATGGAGAGAAAATGGTATACAAACTTGTTAAGATACGGGAGAGGAAAACAAAATATTTTAATCTAGTTAAGTACATCAAGAGTGAGGATTCTAAGGTATTGGTGAAGAATGAAGAGATTAAGGAAAGATGGAGGAACTATTTTGAAAAACTATTAAACGAGGAACATGAATGTATGGCAATAGAGGAAGAAATAGTTAGTAATACGATAAACCAAGACTATAGGTTTTATCGTAGGGTTAGGAACTTTGAAGTGGAGATTGCACTTAAGAAGATGAAATCAAATAAGGCTTTAGGATCCGATGATATCCCTATTGAAACTTGGAAGTGTTTGGGTAAAAAGGGGGTTACTTGGTTGACTAGGTTGTTCAGCAAAATTTTGTTAACTAGGAACATGCCAAATGAATAGAGGAAGGGTATTTTAGTGCCAATCTATAAGAATAAAGGAGATGTCCAAAATTGCAACAATTATAGAGGAATCAAGCTAATGTGTCATATAATGAAAGTGTGGAAGAGGGTGATGGAACGCCGATTGTGAAATATAACAGAGGTATTAAAGAATCAATTTGGGTTTATGTTTGGCAGGTCAACAATGGAAGCGATCTATCTTTTGAGAAGAGTAATAGAAAAATATAGAGAAAAGAAAAGAGACATTCATATGGTGTTTATCGACCTTGAGAAAGCATATGATAGAGTATCCCGGGATATAATATGGTGGGTGTTAGAGAAGAAAAATGTGACAAAAGGTTATATTGATATGATTAGCGGCATGTATGAAGGGGTGGTGACCACTATTAGATCGTCTGCTAGATAAACAAATAAATTTCCTATCACTGTAGGGCTACACCAAGAATCTATCTTAAGTCCTTATCCTTTTGCTTTAGTTATGGATGAGTTAACTGTAGGGCTACACCAAGAATCTATCTTAAGTCCTTATCCTTTTGCTTTAGTTATGAATGAGTTAACGAGAAATATTCAGGAAGACGTACCATAGTGTATGCTTTTTGCAGACGATATCATGCTAGTAGATGAGACTAGAGAAGGAGTTAACACAAAGTTGGAGATTTAGAGAAAAACACTTGAATCTAAAAGATTCCAGATAAGTAGAACTAAGACAGAGTACATAGCATGTAAATTTAGTAACAGTAACGATGAAAGTAGAGGAGAAGTGAAGATTGAGAACTAAGAACTGCCTAAGAGTGAGCATTTTCATTATTTAAGGTTGATTATCACAATAGCGGGAGAGATTAATGCCGATGTAGGCCATGGGATTAAAGCGGGATTGTGTAAGTGGAGAAGTGCGTCTGGGGTACTTTTCGATAAACGAATACCCACTAAACTAAAAAATAAGTTCTATAGAACGGCTATTAGACCAACGATGTTGTATAGGACGGAGTGTTGGGCAATTAAGAAACAACATGTAGATAAGATGAGTGTGGCTGAGATGAGGATGCTGAGGTGGATGTGTGACAAGACTAGATAAGACAGAATTAGGAATGAGTGTATTCGAGAATGGGTAGGAATAGCACCGATAGAAGATAAGTTGAGAGAGAATCGATTGAGATGGTTTAGTCATATTCAACGAAGGCCAATAGAGGCAGTAGTAAAGAGATGCAATACTGTAACAGTAGATGGAAGTGTTAGGGGGCGGAATAGGCCTCGATTAACGTTGACTAACGTTGTAAATAGAGATATGGATATACTTAATTTGACTAACGAAATGATCTTTGATAGAGCTGAGTGGAGAACAATGATTTATGTAGCCGACCTCATTTGATGGGACTTAAAGCTAAGCTTGGTTTGGTTATTTACAGTTTGAAAATTTTATCACAAAAAAATACCATTAATTGTAAATTTTAACTATAATTTATAAAAATCGTGAAAAAAAAATCACTAATTATTAATTTTTAATGACATAAAAAATTATCACAAAAAAGTATTTTTAACGACAATTTCACTAAGACGAGAATTAAGTTCAACTATTAAGACCTATTAATAATTTATCTTAAAAAAAAAAAAAAAAAAATGTGTAACCACCTCGTCATGACCTAACCAAAATAGTAACTGATAAATTTGCATTTAAAGTGGGTGCTAAGAGATTTTTTTTTACCCTCATCATTAACCTATGGAACCCTAAACCCAGCCCCTACCTCCACCTCTAGCCGCCCATCCCCCACCCTTTACACCCCAGCCACTCACCACTCTTGCACCTCCCCCAACACCGCTCATCTCTCTCTCTCTCTCTCTCTCTCTCTCGTGCAATCTTCCTGTGTCATGTGGCTGCGAGGGACAGGGTTAGGATAAGAGTTTACGATGGGATAAAATAGTATAAATTAAAAGAGAAAAAAAACCAAAAAAAAAAAAGAAAACGACGCTGATCCAAAGAAAAATAGGTGCTACCAGCAGCAGGCCCAATTCATTTGCTAAAACAGACAAAATTGAGCCAGTGGGGATCAGCAGTGAACCACCAAAATCAAAAGCAGAAGAACCATCCACGTCTATACAACTCAACCCCTGAAATCATAAAGCCTTCTAACCAGTTTCCACAATAACTGACAATTAGTACAAAAACTCACCGCTACCACGCCAACTCGCTATGACTAGCAACCACTGATAGCCTTCATTCAGCATGATAAGAACAAGCCATGGATTTTGTTCCTTGTTTGTTTGCACTCTCAGTTGTTTCAACCTGAAACAGACCGTAACTGCAATTTCCTGATTTGTCCAATGTGTGCTCCTTCAATCGTATAACCATGAACTGAAACTCCTTCCAATTCCCAGTTCCGTGATTCTAGTATGAATCAAAATCTTTTTTGTGATCGGAGATCATTTATAAAGTATGCATGAAAGCTTAGTCTTAAAACAAAATTGCCGGAAAATACACTCTAGTTCACGCATCCACATTGTTAAAAGCATTCTATGCAGGGGGGAGAGTGAATCGCCTCGTTACCCTTTTAATTGCAAGTACAAAAGGCAAAAGGGCAAAACCAGAAAAAGCAACAAAACAAAACAAAACAAAACACAATTTTCCTGCTACCTGTGTGTGGCTCTGGGGAGAATTTGACCTTTAGTCACTCCACCACGCTTTCCAGAAGACGGTATACTATGAGAACGTCTTCTCATTTTGACATTTCCAGAAGACGGCATTCTATTTTCATTCTTCTCCCTTAGTCGATGAGAGTAAGAGGGAGGTAGATCAGAAAACGGTTCACTTCTAGTTCTCATGTGATCAAGATTTTGTCTATCTTTGTCTCCACGGATACCAGGAAGCTCAAGAGTTGGTACCTCCCCGGAAATAAGCACTACCTTATCCTTGAACTCCTCGTCCTCATCATCTGACCGGTAGCCACTCTCTTGGATATCCTGCATCGCAAGATCATCATACTCTTCATCTGATTTAGTCGACTCCTCATCCACCGAGCCCAGCATCTGTAAAAGATAGTTCCACATGAGAAATACAAATTACATAAATATGAAGTAAAACATTATTTGTTTGGTGGAGTTCTCAAAATCTGTTTTTGTATTTTGTACAAAAACAAAAACAAAACTATTTTTGACAAAAATAAATACCACAAAAATATTTCAAATTTTAAAAAATTATTTTTGCCCCAAAAAAGAGAACCATATGAAAATGATGACTAATTTTTTCAGTTTTTTTCTCCCACCAAACTAGTTTTTAGTTTTTTTGAAAAAATAAAATAAAATACAGATTTTGAAAACTCAACAGGGTGTTTAACTTTGGCTTTGTGTACAACAATTAAGAAATAAAAAGAGTCAACGAAAAAAGTGACTCCTATGTCAGCCATCAAACAGCAAAGGATATTCAGTTTTCATCAAACATAATCACCAAGGTTAGACTACAAATGGTTACTATACCTCATCTGCCACTATTTAATGATAGTCAAATACCCATCCATATAGCATTGATATGTATGATTAGCCATGATATTTTTAAGAGACTCACAAGTACTTGAGATGATGCACAGTAATTCTCAAATGACTACAACCAACCCTTACCTCTTCATCGATTTGTTCTCGGCCATCACCACTAAGATCCTCATCGCTGTCCACCTCGGGAGGATCATCAACCTCCTCATCACTGCCATGCACAGACTGCTCCTCCTTGAGCTGAAAGCATGAAAAAAAATAATCAAAACAGCAAAAAGATATAATCAACAAACCTAAAAAATATTTAAATGTGAAGGATTTAGAACAATTCATTGCGAATGCCACTTATGAACGCCCAACAACCATGACTAATTTCAGATGGGAAAAATAATGCAAGGCTAAAATTTTAAAAATACCTCCTTGGCTGGTCCATCAGACATCCGGGGCGAACTGCAGCAGGAAGAGTAATATCTACTACCGTTGTCAGTAATATCACCCCTCGATTCATCAACACTGCTGGCATGACTTGTGCCACCGGTATCACTAGGCCAAGCACTGATCCCAAAGTGGCCAAACTGAAGATTAACAGGTTCAGCCTTACCAATATGCAACGGCCCATACATTGGTGTCCCTATCCCATTCTCAGTAGACTGGCCAACAGGCTTGCCATCAGAGTTAACTGAGCCAACAGGCCAAGCCTTTGCCACAGAACCATCAGTATTCAGAAGAGCCATCAGATGCCTACTAGAACCTTGTCTTTGAATTAGTTGAAACATACCCTTGGAGCTCAATGAATTGGCAGCACACTGATTCCTGTACTCCTCATCAACCACAGCAACTGTGTTTGTGGCAGGATCATAAAGCTGCTCGCCGGCCTCACGCCTTCTAAGGCAGCTGAAGACTGTTGCATGGATGGCGGCAACACTCTTGTCAACATTCGTATTATTTATTTTTGGGACCAAATGCTTGTCCGCACGCTTACAGAGGTATTCTTGGATTGTCCTGATGTTTCGAATATATTTTACATACTTGTTTTTAGCGGGGTCTAGTGTCATGTACTTTGCACGAACTGCAAATCTTTCCAAGTGTTTGTCCTCATTTGTTATGTATATCATGAATGGAATGATTGAAGGATGCTTCTTCATAAGCCCCATCTGCAAATCATAAAACAAGTTGTGATCAAAACTGACAATTGAAAGAAAATGTAAACTTTTCATGATAAAATACATATACATTTTCACTTACCACAAAATTAAGGCTTAAGTGGACACCCTCAACTACTACTGATTCTTTCCGTTCTTCCCATGCAGTGATCAGTCGATCAAGACTGTCAATGACCATTTCACTTTGTGCTTTAAATCCCTCAATGGCCATCTGTCTCGGACTGATCAATTCAGCAGAACTAGAACCCATTTCTGGTGGTCGGATATCAGATTTTCCAACAGAACCATCAGACACATCATCCTTTAGTAGCTGCTGGGAAACACCGTCTAATTTTTTGGCTTTCCTTTTGTCCTTCTTTGCTTCTGCAACAGCCACTGAATCCAAATATTCCCCAGCATGGTATGTTGAAGCCCAGAGCAAGGGATTTTGCTTTTCATCTACAAAGCTTCTCATCATATGCCGAATCGAGTCAGTAGATATCACAGTTGTGATTCCCAACCTGCTACCCTGCAAAATAAATTTAGGAAGGCTCAAATTAAATGTAAAATGATTAGCCTGAAATTTTTCAGCGTTCTGAAGACTCGAGCAATCAATCTCAGATGCAACCAAATTTGCATTCTAATGGTTTGGAAGGGAAGATTTACACAAGATTCTCACAGGATTATGGCTTGGTTTTGAAAGGCCAACTTTTGAAATCAGTCACACTGAAGAATTCTAGTTGGATTTAACTCTTTTTCAACTCCAAAAGCACCTCTACACAGTTTAACCCCAATCCCCTTCTCCCAAATCCATTAAGGACCCATGCCACCCATCTCAGAACATAAGCTCTTATTAATGAATTGTCAATAAGCCCTAGTTTTTGAGAGCCATTCAGCCAGACACAAAGTGTTTTCCCAAACACACATATTGGGCAAAACCAATAGCTATGTTTTTGCCCACTAGTCCCCATGTTGGGACTAGGGCTGTTGTGTGAGACTAATGGCTTTGTTGGCATGACTGGTATATCTATTTTCTTGCCAAAGACACTACTATTCTTTTGGGTTAACTACATTTTTACATTGTACCCCAGCAGTTTGGGCTAAAAAATCACAACCCCTGTAATTGAAAATGTAAATATAACCCCATAATGGTTTGAACTGAAGTGTAAAACCCAATATGTTTAGCAATGTTTCGTCTAATTTTTTTTTTTTTTTTTTTTTTTGGGGGGGGGGGGGGGGTTGGTGCGCACTTTATTTCCTTACAAAAAATAGTAGTATCAAAGTTTGTGGGTGGCAGTATCACCTCATTAGGAACAACAAAGGTGTTTTTGTACATCATGCATGAATGGTTTTCAGTAGATAATCATAATGCATGCTGATTGTGACATCTGCCCATCTATTTCACAAAATAACTTTCATGCTGATTTTCCACCTACTGTCTAGACTTTGGAAAAGTTATTTCAATTAAAAGATTCTCTAGAATGTGAGATGGTGACCGGGGAATCAGGCCATTGGTGGAAGCAAATATAGCAGATTAATTTGAAGATTTCTATTATAGTATTTTAACAGCAACCTTATTTGTGACTGCAGGTACCTTATGAGAAGGCTGGGAATTCCAAAAATTAAACATGTCTACTGTGAGGTTGATAGATGTGTGGACATCCTTGCTAATAAAGGAGATTGTACCATTGATGAATTGCAAAATTTTCACTATCTTCGTCATTGTATTGCAAATCACTTGTACAAATGATGCTGGAGGGGTTAAAACCCCAGGATGATGTAATCCTTAAATTTTATTCCAATCAAATTTCCAATTTACCAAAGAAATTTGAAAATAATTATAACCCAAAAGAATATTAGTGTATTCAGCAAAAAATTAGATATACCAGCAGTGCTGACAATGTAGATTTGCCGCAGCCACTAGTCCCGCACAACAGCACGGTTACAGATTCCTTCCTTTCCCGTATTCTGAAACAAGAAAACAATTTCTCATAGTTCAACAACAAACAAATGAAGTATTGAGGTGTACATTTCCTGACAATAGAGGTAATACTTTGAGCTAAAACCACAATTTCCCTCATATCTGTTATATAGACCAATCAACACTTGTCATTTTTTCAGTCCCCACCAATGTAGTTTCATCCTCTCATTTAGACAATCTAATATAATTGATCCTTACGAGAACTCCAAACAAGGTAAAATGCTCCTATAGAAGCCATGTGATAGAATCCATGAGAATTCCAAAGAACTAGCAGCCAAACCTTCCGGAAAACAACTAACACAGAAATTAAATGATAACTAAAGGCCAAAATGTATGAGAAAAGGTTAAGGTTTACCAAGGCTTGTTATGCTAGGGATTTGATATGAAATAGGGGTAGCTCTGGGACCATGGATAGAACTAAAAAAAGGCACAATGATCCCATTTCTCTATTTCAGTGTCAAACATCAAAACCAAAAATATCCCCCTTTTTTTTTTTTTTTTTACAATTAAACCACACAAATTTTACAAAGACAGACAACACATAATCAAGATAAATCAATTACTATCAAAAGCATACACCAACTTTGCTGGGGTTGTTAACAACTCTGCCGGTCTCAAGCCCGGGTAAAGGAGGAGGGTTGTGTGTTAGATAGCCAACAACCAACATGTAAAAAAGCCGTTCGGATCCCTTATGACAATGAATCCTACTTTGAAACGTTTAAATGCTAGGTCGTCCCCTCAAGTGACACGTTGCGCCTGCCTCCAGGTATTTCGAAAAGTGAGCAAGGAGCACCGCATCAACGCTTGGGTGCGGTGAAAAATGGCAAAGGTCTCTACGTTTTTCTAGATGAGCGCGGGGTAAAGAAGCTAGTCTAAGACTATAGGTTTAGAATAGCCACTTGCAATATAGGAACCTTAACTGGTAAGACGATGGAATTGGTAGATGTTATGATTAGGAGGAGAGTTAGTATAGCTTGCGTACAAAAAACTAAGTGAACGGGTGAGAACACTAGAAAAATTGAGGATATCGGTTTTAAACTGTATTATAATGGTAAGGATAGGCGTAGGAATGGGGTAGGAATCATAATTGCCAAGGGTCTTGTGGAGAGTGTAGTGGTGGTCATAGGAAAGGGAATAGGATTATGTTAGTTAAACTAGTTATTGAAGGGAATATAATGAACGTTATTAGTGCATATGCCCCTCAAGTAGGATTAGATGATCAGACTAAGAGAGATTTTTGGAAGCAAATGAATGAAATCTTACAAGAGATACCTGTAGAAGAGAACCTAGTTATAGGTGGAGATTTTAACGGCCATGTAGGCATAGATAAACTAAGCTATGAAAGGGTGCATGGTAGATACGGTTTTGGTGACAGAAATGAGGCTGGAAAGAGTATCTTAGATTTTGCGTTCGTTTTTGACTTGGGAGTGGCCAATACTATGGCCTTGTTTGGCATCTCCTAAAAAATTTAAAAAGCCAAAAAGTCACTATCCTATTTAAGTCACATCACCTCTCTACCACATCACTTCAAACCCAACCCATATTTCATAAAAAGTCAAAAAGTGCACTTATTTTAAACATCCCAAACAACCCCTATGTATAAGAAGATGGAGGAGCATTTGATAACCTTTAAAAGTGGGTCAGTTAAGAGCCAAATAGATTACTTCTTAGTGAGAAAAGTGGACTGCCTAAAATGCAATGATTATAAGGTGATTCTTGGAGAGAGCCTGGCCTCTCAACATAGGATTTTGATACTAGATTTATGTTTTAAAGGGAAATACCAAGCTAGAAAGGATGGTAGGCGTCGTAGGACGAGATGGTGGAACCTAAAAGCAGATAAACTAGCAATATTCAAGAATAGAATGGATAAGGAATGTACTTGGGACTTGGAAGATGATACTAACTAACACTATGTGGAACTCGATGGCCAATTGTATGAGGAGAATCTCAAGGGAAGTGCTTGGAGAGTCGAAAGGAACAGGACCCAGCTCTAGATAAACTTGGTGGTGGAATGGAGAAGTTCAAGCGGTAGTTAAGTCGAAAAAAGAGTGCTTTAAAAAGTGACAGAATGATAGAATTAAGAAAAACCTTAAGAGCTATAGATTGGTTAATAAAGAGGTCAAGAAAGTAGTGAGAGAGGCTAAGTTGAAAGCTTATGATGACCTATACACTAGACTAGATAGTAAGGAGGGAGAGAAGAGGGTATACAAGCTTGCTAAGATACGAGAGAGAAAAATAAGAGATTTTAATCAAGTTAAGTGCATCAAGAGTGAGGATTCTAAGGAATTGGTGAATGATGAAGAGATTAAGGAAAGCAGGAAGAACTATTTTGAGAAACTATTAAATGAAGAACATGGAGGTACGTCAATAGGGGAAGAAATAACCAGTAATACGATAAACCAAGACTATAGGTTCTATCGCAGAATTAAGAACTTTGAAGTAGTGATTACACTTAAGAAGATGAAATCAAATGAGGCTTTAGGACCTCATGATATCCCCATTGAAGCTTGGAAGTGTTTGGATAAAAAGGGAGTTGCTTGGTTGACTATGTTGTTTAGCAAAATTTTGTTGACTAGGAACATGCCAGATAAGTGGAATAAGAGTATTTTAGTGCCAATTTATAACAATAAAGGAGATTTCCAGAATTGCAATAATTATAGAGGAATCAAGCTAATGTGTCATTTAATGAAAGTGTGGGAGAGGGTGATGGAACGCCGAGTGTGAGATATAACAGAGGTGTCAGAAAATCAATTTGGGTTTATGCCTGGTAGGTCAACAATGGAAGTGATCTATTTTTTGAGGAAAGTAATAGAAAAATATAGAGAAAAGAAAAGAGACATTCATATAGTGCTTATTGACCTTGAGAAAGCATATGATAGAGTGACTCGGGATATAATATGATGGGTGTTAGAGAAGAAAGGGGTGACAAAATGTTACATTGATGTGATTAGGGACATGTATGAAGGGGTGATGACCACTATTAGATCGCCTGCTAGAGAGACAAATGAATTTCCTATCACTGTAGGGTTATACCAAGAATCTACCTTAAATCCTTATCTTTTTGCTTTAGTTATGGATGAGTTGACAAGTAATATTCAGGATGACATGCTATAGTGTATGTTTTTTTGCAGACGATATCGTGCTAGTGGATGAGATTAGAGAAGGAATTAACACAAAGTTGGAGATTTGGAGAAAAGTACTTGAATCTAAAGGATTCCAGATAAGCAGAACTAAGATAGAGTACATGGTGTGTAAATTTAGTAACAGTAACAATGAAAGCAAAGGAGAAGTGAAGATTGAGAACCAAGAACTGGCTAAGAGAGAACATTTTCGTTATTTAGGGTCGATTATCACAACAGCAGGGGAGATTGATGCGGGTGTGGCCCATAGGATTAAGGCAAGATGATGTAAGTGAAGAAGTGCGCCTGGGGTACTGTGTGACAAACAAATACCCACTAGGCTAAAAGATATGTTCTATAGAACGGCTATTAGACCAGCAATATTGTATAGGACGGAGTGTTAGGCAACCAAGAAACAACATGTAGATAAAATGAGTGTGGCTGAGATGAGGATACTAAGGTGGATGTGTAGCAAAACTAGACAAGACAAAATTAGGAATGAGTATATTCGGGAATGGGTAGGAGTAGCACCGATAGAAGATTAGTTGAGAGAGAACCGATTGAGATGGTTTCGTCATATTCAATAAAGACCAACAGAGATAGTAGTGAAGAGATGCGATGCAGTGACGGTAGATAGAAGTGTTAGGGGACCAAGTAGGCCTAGATTAACGCTGGTTAGCGTTGTAAATAGAGATATGGATATACTTAATTTGACTAACGAAATGGTCTTTGATAGAGCCGCGTGGGAGAAGAAGGATTCATGTAACCAACCCCATTTGATGGGACTTAAGGCTTGGCTTGGTTTGGTTTGGTTTGATTGTTAAAAACATACACCAAAACATCAGCAGATGAACATAATACAAACAAATTCTCAAACTGAGGCACCAAAAATTGTTCAAGTAAACATGTAACAAGCTAGCTTACAAAATAACTCTGGAAACATGAAGGGCAGGCATACTGTAATGCAATTAATCTCAAGAGAGAACAACATTGCCCAAGTTATCAAATGTACGTATAAATGTCATGGATTTTCATTTTCTCTTTAGAATACCAAGATGCATTTTGCACAAAAATGTTGGTTTGACAATAATCTAACACATAAATATGAATAATATAACCTTATGAGGGGAAAAAAAAAGGTAAATAAAGAGTAAAAGGTGAAGCCAGCCTATATAAATTATGAAAAATTTAAAAGAGAGAGGTGCTGCAGACGTTAACATTATTTCAATGACACTAACAGACTTATATGAACATCAATGACTAATGACTTTTAACATTATTTCAAAGGGTTATATAAGATTGTACCTGCAAGCTAAAACCAAATCCGCTCTCTGGTTGGGACCCACATATTTATATTCATCCAGAGCATTGCAAACAACATCTAAAAAGGTTTTTCTTTTAACAACCACAGTTGTGCGTCTTTTGTACAATTCAAATGGTTTATTCTTACTTTTACCATCATTCTCCAAAACCAAATGGTGACCCCCAGTACAGCAACCATTTTCTTTCTGAGATTGTCCTTTTAAAACATCCAAGTCCACCATCTCTACATTTGCTGAATCCCAAGCATCCACAGAGCATTCACCTTTCATCAATTCAAAGACCCTTTGGCTAATCTAATAAGAACATAAAGATAATATTAGTGCAAGTTCCAAAATCCTTAGAAACAGTCTAATGCTAAGGAAACCAAAGCATAACACAAACTATAGGAGGAAAAAATTAAGCATGGACCTCAAAGATGCTGAATTTTGAGTAGATCAACCTTGATGGTCAAACTTCAGAAGATTTAAACTACACTACTACAATTCATTATTTCATATGAGTGTGTTATAAAACAATAGGCCTCAACAGCCCCACCACATAGAGAGATAAGATGGATGCAACAAAAACACAAAAAAACAATTCTTCAAATGAAGAAATTCAAAGATACTTCAATCTCATCTGCAATTTGACAGTAAATACATTGGGACATGAAGTGACCTTGGCCGTAACCATCTTCTAGTGGTGCTTTAGTTAGGTGATATTAGTTATGAGACAAAATTTGTGGTTTGAATACTTATTTTATAACCAAAATCACAATAAGTTGCAATTGAGAGTAGATTTGTGTCACATAGCAGTTCCAAAAGAGGGTGAACAACCCAAGTTCAAGGATCTAAATGACATGAGCAAAATAATTTGAGAAGAACCGCGAAAGCAAACATCAAACAGGTGGAGCAATATTCAGCTTAATAAATTTGTATACCATATTGCCAAAATTAATATCTTTTTGAGTTCACATGATAGGTACAAAATTACAGAACTTATCACGTGCAGTCCTGATCTGCTACTGCCAAGGAAAGGGACAAATTTTTTATTTTTTTAATTTTTTAAAGAACAAAGACAATTGAGATCACAAAATCAACCCAAAAGGCAGGTAAGGTCGTTATCCCAGTCTCTGACCAGAACTTGATCCAAAATTATCACACACAAAAAACCGAACAAGCTAATTTGCCATCATATCAATAGTTCCATATACAAAAATTTAAAAACAAAAAATGAAATTAAAAATTTGCAAATAATACACCATGAAAAAGATTGCATAGAAACTACCTTAAACGCATGTCGAGCTTTGCATCCCATGAGCTGCAGAGTGCTCTGCAGAACAGGGCGCGTGTACCGGAACGACTCTTTCCCTTTTTCACTCTCCTCTTCATCATCAACAACTACTATATAGAACAGTTTTGTCACTTCGGCCATTTCTGAACCAACCAAAACAAAAGAATCGATCAACTTCATGTCAGCTGAGCAAAGCAAAATTTTCCGAATTCAAATGCATAACAAAAGGTGAAAACGGAAAGCGAAAAAATAATTTTCAATATATTGATATTGATGCGTGGACGACCTTCTTAGAGAAATATTCACGCGTTTAAAACGCGAATTGAAGGAAATTTCAAGGAAAAACATTAAATATACAATGAATTGAAGAGATCGAAGAGAGAGAAACAGAATACAAGAACAATGTAGGATTGAGATTTGAGATTTTCGTCGTAATTGCAATAAGAGAGAGAGAGAGAGAGAGAGAGAGAGAGAGAGAGAGATTCGTAGGTACCTGATGATGAGGATCGAATCGATCAGATTCGAGAAAGCGAACGGTTTGAGAGAAGAAAAGCGTTGTTAGGGATCAGAAGGCGTGACGATTCGCCATTGCAAGAGCTCCTTCCAATGCGATCTCGCCATTTTCTGTCCCCTGCTTCCACGCATCACACTCTGCAATGCTCCACGAGTCGGTCGCTCCCTCTCTCTCTCTCTCTCTCTCTCTCTCAGCGTAATTGACAGATTTCGCCTTCTATTTGGTTGCGAATTTCAATTGCCACACGAAACCCCCCATAATCCGGTATTTATGGGGATTGTTTGGGAAGTTAGTTTTTTTGGTTGGTTATTTAAGCCAAGTTTGAGAAGATTAAATAAGTGTATTTTTTAATTTTTTTTGTATTATGTGTAGAAAAAATAGAGAAGAGATGTTGATTGATGTGATCAAAAAAAGATAAAAAAATGAAATAAGTGCACTTTTTTAGTTTAGCCAAACTTAAATTTAGTTTTTTTTTTTTTTTAATTAGCCAGGTTAAAATAATTGTATTTAAAAAATTAATTATTTTTTTATAATTAATTTGATAATTATGAAAAAAAAGATGAAATTATTAAGATTTAAATATTATATTTTATCTTATTGATTATTTTAGTTTATTTTATCTTTATTGAATATTTTAGCTTCTAACTTACTTCCCAAACACTCCTTATTTAGCCTAAGGTTTTAAAAACCGAACCATTGAGTAAATCAAAAAAGAGATCAGGCGTATGGAATGGATTACTAGTTCAACTGTCGGGTTGAACTGAATCGAATTGTGAAGTCATAATTATATCATAAATAATTTTTAAAAAATTATAAATTAATAATATAGATATTAAATTTTCAATTTTTTTTTTAAAAAAAATTCTTAAATATTTGTAGTGATGTTTTTTCTATATTTAAAAAAAAAAAAATCCTAAAGATAAGTTATACCACTTCACATACTAACAACAAATAAAAAGGAAAATAATCATAATTATGAATGAGTATCCAAAGCAAGGAAGAGGAAATCAAACAAGTAGTTTATTATGAAGAAAGAAAAAATAGAACTAACACTGTAACACATACCAAAGGCAGATTGGAGGATTTTTTTTTTTTTTTTTGGCCCAAACAGATATATAGATTTATAATAATAATGTAATAGGCTTCTTCAAGTAGACCCTTTTGTTTCCTATGTCGTTTATTCCTTTACCCAAATTTTCTGAAATCTCACAACAAGGGCAAGAAGATTGAAGTAGTAAAAATTAATCAAAGATTCATCAACAGATTGATGCAATATAATGGAAACCTCTCAAACCAAATCAAAGATTACCACAAATTACACAAAAATAGTACCCCGAGATTCTTTTCAGCGCAACGGCGGTGGTGATTTGTGTAAAGATGAGAACTTCAGTTGAGTTTCAATGGTTCATTAATTGTGGTGTGGTGATGAACGAGCAATTGAAGAAGTCCTAGGGTGGTTGAAGAGAGAGAGAGAGAGAGAGAGACCTGCAGCTGTGCAAACCAAAGAGCGAGATAGATCTTTATATATATATATCATTAACAAACTGTCCCAGTTTAATCGACTCGTGAACGGGTCAACCAGTTTGCCGGTTAAACTGCTAGTTCCACTGTAAAAATAACGGTTTTTATTCTTGAACGGGTTATGAGGGTCGATTGAACTGCAATCTCATCGATCACTGGTTCCAAGTGGCGAGGGGTATGACCATGGTCGGTCGAGTCTAAGTTTCAAAACCTTGATATAACCTACTTCCCAAACACTCCATATATGTTCAGAGAACATGTGGGTCCTAAAATGAGAATTCGTATAATGGTGATTTTGGCTTGGCTTAGCCGACCAAACCCTCTTTGTACAGAAAAATTATTGTTGGGTCTAGAAGTACCACGTGGCCATATCACTCACCAATCACAATTCAACATGCCCTCTTGTGTTCGTAATCACCCCACACAAATTTGCAGGCCATATCTCTTCTATCAATTACAACATCGTTGGGGCACCATGTGGTGGTGCCTCAAAACCAACCAATAACTTCTCGTTTGTTTTTCTGACCCGATCAGACCTGGGTGTTAATTTTCTACCCCAATAAGTCCGAAACTCGACTTATCTATCTACATTAGTGGATCATTATGTGGTAGAAATTAAATTTGTGTAGTGCAGGATCTATATGTAGAATTAATCCAAATCACATAATAATTTTAAATAATTTATGAATAGTTAAATTTGAAATCCTAGTATTACTATTCCCACCCGGGTGTGCGGCTATAACCTAACCACTTGTTTCAAATTCTATTTTTTAATAATTTTTTGATAAATTACAGTTAACTAAAATGTTAAGATTTGTGTGAGAGTACCTAAGGAAGCAGACATTTTCAAGTTTCTGCTTAAATCTTTCAAAACAATGACAACTTTTCTTTCGTCATTTACGAGAATATTTTTTATAAGAGTTAGAGCTTTCTCTAATTTGAAGGGTCCAAACTAGAGATGTACTGCGTGCTTATAATATCGACAATTTTTTTTTATAAATTAATAATTTAAATTATATCTAATCCTTGAATGTTGTGTCAAGTTTTTTGTTTGGATTTAATATTAAGTTGACAAAATCAATAAAATATTAATTTACTGAAAAATATTGAGATAACACATCTATGGCTTGAATTACCATGATAATTTCTTTTGACTGTATTTCAAATATTTTATGTGAGATAATCATTATCGTTAGATATCAGCATTTTATGATTGTAATTGTGTCACATAAAATACTATTCAAAAGGGATTGGGTTCTCTCTAGTTGGACTTCTCAATTGAAGGATATTGTTGGGTCTTGTGGGCCCACCACGAAAGATGTATCGATAATTTATACCGTTCAATGTATAGAATTTATCGATTACTTCGTCCCTGCAAAAAATCACATTAATTGGATATCGATAGCCAATTGATTAGATCAAAATAGCTATTGATATCCGATCAACGTAATTTTTTACAGAGATAAAATACTCAACAATTCTATACATTGAATAATTCGAATTATTGATTCGAACTCCATAGTGAGCCCATGGAGTCCCTACAACACTTTTCAATCTGATTTGGATTGAAAAAAACTTTCCCTTATTTAAAATAGAATAAAGCTTGGTAGCTCGAATTTGGCCCCCCCTAATCCCCTTAATGTCCAAAACGACGTCGTTTTGGGCATTAGGTTTTTTTTTTTTTTCTTGCCATTTTCGTCAACCTGTGCAGAGGAATGGGAGGAGAGGGAGAGGGAGAGAAAGAGGGAGAGGGAGATGGAGAGAAAGAGGTCGCCGTGGCCGTCGTCTCTGATCCGTCGCCGTCGTCTCCGATCCGTCGCAGATCCGTCGCCGATCGCCGCGCCTCCGCCTCTGTCGCCGATCGCCATGCCTCTGCTCATCGCCTTTGCCATCGCCGATCGCCGCGCCCCCCGCCTCCGCCTCCAGCCCATTTTTTAGGCCCCCTCTAGTCCCCCTCTCCCTCCCCTTCCCCCTCCTCCTCCTCCTCCTCCTCCTCCCCCCTCCGTCTTCTTCTTCCTTCTGCTAAAAAAAAAAAAATTAGGGAGATTTGGGGGAGCTCGTTTTCGAGCTCCCTAGCACCGTCCTTTAAAATATAATCAAAAGAGATGATGATTATTGTTTAGATTGTTCTTTCCGATCTAAATTCACAAGAATTCTCTTTTTAAAAAGTCATCCACAAATTGTGGTAGTTTCCATGTTTGCAAATGAACGCATCTCACATGCATTGACCAACTTAGCCTTATGATTAGGGTTTAATTATCCTATGTTACCTTGTAACTTGTCGCTCAGTACATTTTTTTTTGTCATTATAATAAGCTTTTGACTAGGACCTGCCAGTGGCATTAGTTTATTCTCAATAGGGCTAAGGGCATTGTTTATCCTATGTTACCTTGGAACTTGGGTGCTAAGATATTTATGTCATTACAATACTAATACTAGCTTTCGACTAGGACAAGGGCATTAGTTTATTTGCCTTGTGTTTAATGGATGGATAGGGAATTCACTTTTCTTTTCATACATGTCTTGAAAAATAATAATAATAAAAAAAATTATTTAGTATTTTTGAACAGAAATATATGATATGGGGTACCTCATATTTATAATTAATTATAAAATCACTGCCCTCACTATATGTTGGGATTAGTGGAGTATGAGACCTAATTAGTTTGTTAAAAAAAAATTTAATTTGGTTTGATTTGATTTGGGTATAATATATTTTATATGTTATATCTAACTTTTGAAAGCTCAATAGATTTTTTATAATCAATTTAATAGCAACTAAAATTTTGATATAAAACACAAGAATTTACAATATTTAATAGGTATTGGTTTGCTTTTCCCATGGTGTGCTGAGGCAGCTAGAACATTGTTTTTCTTTCAGTGGATGCTTTGTGGTGCTTTGATTCTGATTAATGCTTTGAAGTTTATTTGGACGCGGCGGCAGTATGGGAATTATTTGGGGCTCTTATTTTGGATCTTTTATAATTTGTTTTGAAAATTTTTGATCATTTATTTGGTGAGATTTTTTCTTTTATTTATTTGTAATTATTTGAAATTTATCTAAGTATAATTTGTGAGACCATTCGTATCATATTTGTAATCATTTAAAAACTTTTTGATTGATAATAGAATCGGATTTCGATCTCGTATACGTACCTCATATTGAAAAAATCACATAAAAATTCTGATATCACTGTTAATTTAATTTTTTTATATTAATTTTTATTCCCATTAATTAATTTACTTAGGAAAGACATTTTTTCTAACACCAGAGATGTCAAGGATAGACCCAACTACCAAGGAAAACATCTCATTAGACTTTGAATGGGTCATTCATATTTTGAATGTTGACAACTTGAACAAAGGGGGATTTTAACAATAACCGTTGGTGCACGGTAGTTTACTTTC
Organism: Camellia granthamiana; assembly: GCA_036172215.1. Classification (NCBI taxonomy): domain Eukaryota; kingdom Viridiplantae; phylum Streptophyta; class Magnoliopsida; order Ericales; family Theaceae; genus Camellia; species Camellia granthamiana. The sequence continues at coordinate 56,283,115 of CM069914.1, read as the reverse complement.
AAAGGTTGAGTTAGTCTAAGTTTATTGACGATCCATCACGGACGGTAGGTTACTTTCAAAGGTTGAGTAGTCTAAGTTTATTCAAAGGTTGAGTAGTCTAAGTTTATTGACGATCCATCACGGTTCCTTAAATAGTCCTAGTAACCAAAATTCTAATATAAAAAGTGGATTTACAATATATTTAAAATCAATTTGGGAAGTGTTTGAGTGTGTAAGGTATATACCATATACACTTGTATAAATTCTCATAAATATACATAAGTTAACTTATAAAATTACATAAGTTCTCAGAAATATATGTAAGTTATGATTTCTCAAATTTTTATGAGTTAACTTGTCAAATAACACGTTTGGAGAATAATTCTCTTCTGAATTTTATTCACTATGGACATTACAATATATATGCACAAAGCCAAGCTATACATGATAGATCATATATCCTATAATTAGGGTAGGATATTGATCAAATCTAATCTTCTAATTGTGAGATAACAACCACATTAATTCTGATAATATCTACACAGATTGTATATATCTAATAATGGGTCAAGCCATATCTTTCCAACTCACACTCCCCCTTAAGTTGGAACATGTATATCACACATGCCTAACTTGTCCAAAGAGTTACTGAAGATGTTGCTAGCTACGGCCTTGGTTAAAACATCAGCTAGTTGATCTTCAGACCGCACGAAAGGAAATGTAATAACTTCTGCATCCAATTTTTCCTTTATGAAATTTCTATCAACTTCTACATGCTTTGTTCGATCATGCTGAATTGGATTATGGGCAATTGCAATAGCATAAGTATTATCACAATACAGCTTCATTGCATCCCGAGGCTTGAATCCCAAATCTCGCAGGATATTCTTCAACTAGAGTAACTCACACACTCCAAGTGCCATGCCTCTATATTCTACTTCTGCACTGGACCTTGCCACCACTGGTTACTTTTTACTCCTCCATGTCACAAGATTACCTCCAACAAAGGTGAAGTATCCGGAAGTAGACCTTCTATCATCAGCTGAACCAGCCCAATCTGCATCAGTGTAACCCTCTACTTTCAAGTGGTCATGCTTGGTAAAAAGCAATCCTTTACCTGGAGCAGATTTCAAGTACCTTAGTATTCGTTCCACAGCATCCATATGGGGTTTACGAGGATCATGCATAAACTGACTGGTTTCACCTACTGCATATGCAATATCTGGTCTAGTATGAGACAGATAAATTAACTTCCCTACAAGTCGTTGGTATATTCCTTGATCAGTAGGAGCTGCATCTTGACACCGAAAGAGATTGTGATTTTGCTCAATAGGAGTATTTGTAGGTTTACATCCGAGCATCCATGTTTCGATTAACACATCAAGAATGTATTTTCGTTGGGATAAGAAAATACCATTCTTTGATCGGGCTACTTCAATTCCGAGGAAATACTTCAAGTCACCTAGCTGTTTCATCTCAAATTGCGAGGCTAAGCGTTGTTATAAGTTTTTCATTTCTTCTTGATCATCTCCTGTTACAACCATGTCATCAAAATAGTTGATTAGAGCTATGATTTTTCCCTTTCTATGCTTCAAGAACAAGGTGTGATCTAAGTTGCTTTGTTTGTAACCAAAGCTTTTCATAGACTTGGAAAACCTCCCAAACCAAACACGGGGGGATTGTTTCAACCCGTATAATGCCTTCTTGAGTTTGCACACCATGGTCATCTTTGAATACTCTTCTATACCTGGGGGAGGATCCATATAAACTTCCTCTTTAAGGTCTCCATGCAAAAAAGCATTTTTAACGTCATACTGAAGAAGTTTCCAATATCGAGTAGCTGCCACAGATAAAAGCACTCTAACCATGTTAAGCTTGGCAACTGGTGCAAAAGTGTCTTGATAGTCAATTCCATAAGATTGAGTATATCCTTTTGCAACTAGTCAAGCCTTGTATCTTTCAATAGTTCCATCTGCCTTATGTTTGATTGTAAACACCCACCGGCATCCCACAGTTTTCTTCCCCTTTGGTAGAGGAACAATTTCCCAAGTGCCATTCTTTTTCAGTGCTGCCATTTCATCTGCCATAGCTTGAGCCCACTTGACATCTGTTACAGCTTCCTGCAATTTACTAAGAACAGAGACAGTAGATAACTGCTGTACAAAATATGCATATGACTTGGACAGTTTTTGGGATGACACATGATTACTAATAGGGTATTTGGCTTTGGACTTAGGATCAGGCTCATATTTGGTGGAAGGTATACCACGATTAGAACGAGCAGGAAGATTATACTTGGCCATTTGGGGTTCAAAACATTCACCATGTATGAATTCAGTACTAGTGATAGGAGCAGAATCAATAGGTACCTCTAAAAGTATCTCAGGAGAAGATTGGTCCATTAGTTGTGAGGAACTACTTGGAGAAGTTGTACTATCCTGGACGCAATCATTTTCTTCAGTAATAGGGACTTCAGCAGTGTTAAGAATGGCTGGGGCCAAATCAGCAGCCACACCATTCAAGTCAGCAACCCCTCCTTCCTTAATATTTGGCCTGTCATTCGGCTTGGCAAAGATATCGAAAGCTTGTAGGTGTCACGACCCAAACCCGGCCCTATGGGTTTAGCACCGTAACTGGCCAGTAATCCGTGATTACCAAAGGCCGGCTTAACAATCATACAATAAAACAGAGTACAGGGCCTGGCGGAAGCCAATACAGTCGATAACTAGTGTCCATTGAGCTGTGACAATCTGTATGCCAAAAACATTTTTCATGCATTCATACAGTTCAGAACAGTACAGTCGATACAATCATTTACAAACATTCAATACAGGGACCTAACCCCTATCAAACAGTACAGTAACGGTCTATCAGTTGATACAGTAAGCAAAACAGAACTGTGCAATAAAGGGGGAAAGCTAAAACACCCCTAAGCCTTTGCATAACAGGCTCGGAACCTCACAGGGAGGCACAGTGGTTGGCTGACAAAACAAAAGCTTGCCTGACGCTCCTAGCTGCAGTCTGGTGCCTGGACACCTACATATATATATGAGCAGTGAGCTAAAGCCCAGTGAATAACATAAAGCGTAAAGAGGTTATGAATGAATGTCCTTACAGTACAGTAATGAAAACAGTTCATTAACAGTAGTTCAGTCTTTCAGTATTTCAGTCAATCAGTTTGTGGCTCATATTTCAGGCCATAACAGTTATTCAGTCAAAACAGTGATATGTGGTACATCCATTAGCCTATAAACAATAGGTCCAAAAGGACCGGGTCTTAACAGACCCAACAGTAATGATGGCCAATCATTCAGTAAACAGTATGGTTTCACAAGGAAACCGACAGAGCTCTGTAACAGTCAATAACAGTGGGTGCTAAGGATGCCACAATACAGTTCGGAAATAAAGGACATACATTCATTCAGTAAATAATTCCAGTTCAGTAAACAGTTCGGTAAACAGTTCAGTAAACAGTTCAGTAAACAGTTCGGTTCAGTATTCGAAAGATAACCATTTTGAACATATCTTTACACAATTGTTACTCACAGAGTTCTGGGCTACAGTAAGCTAGAGCGTCTCCTCGAAAGCCAACCCTACACAGTATACAGGATGAACACACACTAAGCTATACAGTTGGGAAAGATCAATAACTTAATCCCTAATTTGCCTCGGTGTGTTCTACATCTATATCCTCATTAAGATGTCTTAAACTAGGCCTAAGAATGCCTAGAATGGAATGAGGATGCAAAGATGCACTTAGAAAACATTTTGCAAAACATGCTGAAAATAGGCTCCTCGCTCGAGCGAGCCCTCCTTCGCTCGAGCGAGCTTCCAAAATCAAAGGCTTCGCTCGAGCGAACAATCCTTCGCTCGAGCGATCTGTATGAACTGTAAAAGTACTGGATGCTCGATTTTTACGCTCGAGCCACCAATCTTTCGCTCGAGCGTGGCTCAGAGGAAACCTTGGTCGCTCGAGCGAGGAATCCTTCGCTCGAGCGAAGAAGCCAAATCTGGAATTTCCAGATTTGCCTTCCAAGCTCAAACCAAGCATTCTTCACATCAAAACTCGACCTCTTGGGCCCAAATTCTGGGGAATACATCCCAACTCAAAGAATAACAAGTTTCAAAAGCCAATTTATGAATTCAAGCCCCAAAGGTGAGTCAATTAAATCCATTTTTCAAACCCATTTCCAAGAATATGAAGAACATGCAATAACCATGGATTCAATCAATTCAAAACCTCAAATGCTAGCTCAAATGAGTTCATATCTTCAAGAACAAGATGAAATCATGGTTTTTAAACATAAATATGTACATGCATGCAAGATTTCCATGAAGTCAAACCTCCAAACTCAACAATATATACATGCATGCATGCTAGAAGTTACAATTCAACATCATAAGCCATATATTGGCTCTAATCTTCAATAATCTACTAAACCATGCAAGAAACAATTGAATTCACAAACAAGAGGGTAGTCACACTACCTTAGGTCTTGTAATTCAAGGATAAAAGCTCAACTTAGAAATCTACACTTCAATTCTTCAAAGATTCAAGCCAACTTTTAAGTGAAATCAATCTTCTTGTTTCCTCTCTCTCTAAGTCGGTTTTGAGCTCAAAAATAATCTGAGGAAATGTTTTGTTTGAAGTGTATAACCAAGCCTCAAATATGGTATGGGATAAGCCACTAAGTGGCAATTCCGTAAATAAGACCAATTCTTGTGTTTTATCGCTATTAATCAAATTTGATTCAGTTAAATCATACCAAATCAATTTTCAGATAAATATGCCATAAAATCACGTAAATTATGATGATCCTAAACATCAATCCATTTTTGTTTCGGCCGCCGATATGGCCTTCAATTAGCAGTTTAAACATAAAAAAACTGAACTGATAATTTAAACAGTCGAACAGATGGAAATGCAATACAATAGGCACACTCAGTCACTTCAGTTCCAATTTTCAATCAGCCTGTTCGGTATTTCAGTGGATTCAATTATCAGTCTTTATTTAACAATAATCGGTAATAAATCAGTGGTCAGTGATTAATCAGTAATTGGTAACGAGGGTTGTTACAGTCTCCCCTCCTTAAAAAGAGTTTAGTCCTCTAAACTCGGATTAGTATATGACAATAAAGATGATGCCTAACATAAAGGTAACTTTCACACTATAACAGGAGTATAACCATTTTTATAACAGGTTCATAACCCAATCTTAACCTTAGCAATGCACAGAAACAGAATTCACGTATAAGGATTGGGGTTTATATTAAAACAGAATCTTATGCACTTTCAGTTTCCAGTCAAGGACAGGTTCAAATACATGTTCATTTTCATATTTCTGTCTACAGTATACGTAGATGCACAATTCTTGCTTATGTATAAAAGGTGCATTCATTAGCACTACTAGAGCAAATACAGAACAAATGCAGTACGGAACAGGTGCAGTGCAGAACAGGACGATTACAGTACAAAACAGATACAGTATATGTACAGGACGGATGCGGGACGGTTATGAATAACCAGTTCCATAAAGGAATCCCGGATCCGGGTAACAGAACAGATAGATATAAGTTCCATAAAGGAACCTCCGATACCGGGCAGTTAACATATATTACATAAAATTACGAGTCACGAACAGATATCAGTAGCAATACGGTAACAGTGCAGTAGCAGTATAGTAGTATTCACACTACTTATATCAAGTACTTATCGGGGTTATAAGTTGCACCGGTCTCAATTTCATAAGTAATTTCCCCGTTAAGTTACAGAAATTCGATCCATTCAATTTCGAGTCTTTCATTCAGTCTTTGTTCAATTCGGTTCTCGGTTCAGTAATCCATCACAGTCAATCCAGTTCATTCGGGAGTTATTGGGGACATAAGGCAATTTTGTACATTACTCCCATAGCAGTAGGCAGAATTCTGTAGCAATCATTCAGTTACCATTCATCAGTTCCAGTCTCCACAAATTCAGTCATAGCACATATCAATACAAAAACAGTCATACCGGTTACATATACTTCTAGACAGCCAGAGTTCATGATCAAAACTCGTCTATTGTCAACAGATCTATCAGTTCTGAAGTACAGTAATCAGTAAAACAATCATTTCCTAGTCAAACCAGCCCATAGTCAAAACGGTGTTACCGGGTAAGTAATCACATGGCATGTACCCAGTTTTCTCCATATTGTAAGCAAATAAGGTAATAGCTCCCACTAAGAGTTTTCTCAAGTCAAATCAATAAAAGTTCGACTAGGTCATTTCAGATGTAAGTTCTGTCCAATCATAGCAAGTAAAAGTTCGAAGCATAAGCATCAAACATAAGTTCCATCAGTTACATAAAACGGTTTCATCAACCCATGGTTCTATCAGATAACAGTTTTGATCACCGTTCCATTCTTAGTATATCCAGATCAGTTAACATCAGTTCATACTCCATTCGTTTAGGTACACAGTCAGTAGTTTCACAATTTGTCTGAGTTCATCAATTATCAAACTTACATCAGAGTTCGGTACCATTACAATTCATGTCAAGCAGTACAGGTCATATACTATGTGTTCCTCCCAATAAGTTTACAGATGAATGTACAGGCATGCAGTTACTCATATCGAGAGGTAAACATCACAGTCAGTATAGCAATTTCCAAATAAATCCTTCATAAGGCATATAGTATACAGTACTACATCACCCAAGGTTCTTGGTGACACATAACAGTGAGTTGCCCTACAAGGGTTCCAATTCGGTCAAACAGTCATTAAGGCATAGGCTCGCAGGTTCAACCAAGCAGTCATGTCAATTGTCCATAACCACAATTCACAGTCAAGAGTTCATCGTTCAGGTCTTTATTCAGTCACACAATCCCGGAGCCATAGTCTCAATGGTTAACTCATCAAACAAATTTATCAATCATTCAGAGCAAAGGTACAGTCATATATGTGCATGTTCAGAATCTACTAACAGTCCCATTGCAGATTCATGGGTTCAATTTACAATGTAAAATAGTTCCTCCAGATACAATAGTTAAGGTAATAAATCCGAAGTCTACTCAGTTTAATAACATCCTTAAGCAAAGGTATGCAGATGTGCACATAAGTCTAAACAGTTTTCAGAGCATAGGTAATTGTGAACATGAGGTTTACAGTGTTGTACATATAGTTCGCATCAACAGTAGATTTCGAAAGGTTCATTCACCACAGTCCATTCCTCTCAGTCTTAACAGTATTACAAGTATGGGAACATATATACCGGTGTGGGTTCAAAATCAGTTTCCATGTAGACATTCATTCACAATTCATAGGCAGAGGTTCATCTTCATCAGTCAATATGGGTTCTTAATGTCAGTAGTCTCACACACAAACAGATAAGGACGCTGATGGGGTATCCTATTCATTCCCGTGGAATTTACCAAGAATTTCTGATCCGAAGCAACGTTGGCCGAACGTGATTCCAATCAGACTTTCAAGGTCATTCTACAAGGCATGAGACTCTACAGTTTTACATTTCACAAAATAAGTTCCCACATATTCCCATAGTTCCACAATTCCGGTACAGTTCAAAAGGTCACATCTGACAGGTCACATTCAGTTGTTACAATACGGTACAAGGACCTAACTCAGCAAGTTCTCGCCGTTCACAAGTCCTAACAATTCTCAGTATATGGTTCATAATTCCAGTAGTTCAATTAGTTCAATCGATATGTTCGCAGTCTGTACCAAGTTACGGAGTACACGATTCCCACACAAATGTTTGTATAAACAATTTCATCTATTTAAGGTACTACCTGCGCCAGTCATTTCAGTATTCCAAACATTCTCTGGAACTAGGGTCAAGATTTAGGCTCATTATTATTCAGTTGAGTCTGTGGGCAAAATTTAGGCAGGCGTCCTTCCTGTCCACATCTAAATAAGTTTCAGATAGGTGGCGGCGACGCCCCAGTAGTGTTTCCCACATACAGTACAGATAGGTATATCATTATTCACATTGCTTCTTCGACCTTCATTGGTCCAAGCTATTGCCGGAGATTTTCCACTCACGGAGGTCGTTCAATTACCAGTCATTTTCACTTTCTGTTCCTTCTGTTTCATTCTTTCGGATTCAATTAACAATGTTGATTTGGATATTTTAATGCTGCTATCATTTTCTCGGACATTACTCTATCCAGGACATCTACATATTCTGGCGGTTCGAAAAACATCAATTCAGTCAAACACATCTAGGTCACGCCCACCTTCGGTTCTTTCTAGTCTTTGCAGTCAATATCTATCATGTGGGGTGCCTATCAAACTAGCTAGGTAAATTCTACCTCACATTCGATCACGGTCTTATCACATTACTCAGGTTGTTCAGACTCAGGCACTTTCCTATCTCGGATGCATTGGGGAAAGTATTTTTCGAAGAAAACTTCACATATTTTCTCAGTTTCTAAACCCAAGTCTCAGTTTTCAGTAGTTCGGTACCTTCCAGAAGTTCCGGTGGTTTCAGTTTGTTGGGTTTCTGTATCAGTATCATCAGATCATATTCAGTTGGTGCAGGCACGTGTGTCTGCCTTTGTATTCTCAGATTTTCGATTAAGGCCTCAATCATTCATTCTTTTTAGCCTATCGATCCTTGGATCGGAAGGTTCAGTTTCGTCTACATTCCTCCCCCCCTTTCCCTTATTTACACTCAACGGGGTGATTATCAATTCAGGAGAGGTTCTTACTGATTCCACATTTCGTTTCATATCGGACGTGGGTATTACTTTCATTTCAATTCAGGTACGGTCACGTGACCCTTTACTTTCACACGTTCATTTCCTTATAGATTTCCACAGTCGATGATAACATTAACATTACATGTTATTCCATTTAACTTCTTTAAGTATGCATATAGGTTTCACTTCATTCCACATAAACAGTACGGTAATCATAAGCATAACAGTTGCATACTTGAACAGTTTATCGTATGAGCAGTCACTCATTTGAACAAATTAACACAGTAGCATATATTCAGTCATATCATAACCACACACTTTTCATGTTCATGAGATGCCCTAATTGCTTTTCTAGGACACTCTATAGCTCATTTGGACACGTGTGTGCGGTATAACTCGTGGTAAGTATCGCTCTGATACCACTCTGTCACGACCTAAACCCGGCCCTATGGGTTTAGCACCGTAACTGGCCAGTAATCCGTGATTACCAAAGGCCGGCTTAACAATCATACAATAAAACAGAGTACAGGGCCTGGCGGAAGCCAATACAGTCGATAACTAGTGTCCATTGAGCTGTGACAATCTGTATGCCAAAAACATTTTTCATGCATTCATACAGTTCAGAACAGTACAGTCGATACAATCATTTACAAACATTCAATACAGGGACCTAACCCCTATCAAACAGTACAGTAACGGTCTATCAGTCGATACAGTAAGCAAAATAGAACTGTGCAATAAAGGGGGAAAGCTAAAACACCCCTAAGCCTTTGCATAACAGGCTCGGAACCTCACAGGGAGGCACAGTGGTTGGCTGACAAAACAAAAGCTTGCCTGACGCTCCTAGCTGTAGTCTGGTGCCTGGACACCTACATATATATATGAGCAGTGAGCTAAAGCCCAGTGAATAACATAAAGCGTAAAGAGGTTATGAATGAATGTCCTTACAGTACAGTAATGAAAACAGTTCATTAACAGTAGTTCAGTCTTTCAGTATTTCAGTCAATCAGTCAATCAGTTTGTGGCTCAGGCCATAACAGTTATTCAGTCAAAACAGTGATATGTGGTACATCCATTAGCCTATAAACAATAGGTCCAAAAGGACCGGGTCTTAACAGACCCAACAGTAATGATGGCCAATCATTCAGTAAACAGTATGGTTTCACAAGGAAACCGACAGAGCTCTGTAACAGTCAATAACAGTGGGTGCTAAGGATGCCACAATACAGTTCGGAAATAAAGGACATACATTCATTCAGTAAATAATTCCAGTTCAGTAAACAGTTCGGTAAACAGTTCAGTAAACAGTTCAGTAAACAGTTCGGTTCAGTATTCGAAAGATAACCATTTTGAACATATCTTTACACAATTGTTACTCACAGAGTTCTGGGCTACAGTAAGCTAGAGCGTCTCCTCGAAAGCCAACCCTACACAGTATACAGGATGAACACACACTAAGCTATACAGTTGGGAAAGATCAATAACTTAATCCCTAATTTGCCTCGGTGTGTTCTACATCTATATCCTCATTAAGATGTCTTAAACTAGGCCTAAGAATGCCTAGAATGGAATGAGGATGCAAAGATGCACTTAGAAAACATTTTGCAAAACATGCTGAAAATAGGCTCCTCGCTCGAGCGAGCCCTCCTTCGCTCGAGCGAGCTTCCAAAATCAAAGGCTTCGCTCGAGCGAACAATCCTTCGCTCGAGCGATCTGTATGAACAGTAAAAGTACTGGATGCTCGATTTTTACGCTCGAGCCACCAATCTTTCGCTCGAGCGTGGCTCAGAGGAAACCTTGGTCGCTCGAGCGAGGAATCCTTCGCTCGAGCGAAGAAGCCAAATCTGGAATTTCCAGATTTGCCTTCCAAGCTCAAACCAAGCATTCTTCACATCAAAACTCGACCTCTTGGGCCCAAATTCTGGGGAATACATCCCAACTCAAAGAATAACAAGTTTCAAAAGCCAATTTATGAATTCAAGCCCCAAAGGTGAGTCAATTAAATCCATTTTTCAAACCCATTTCCAAGAATATGAAGAACATGCAATAACCATGGATTCAATCAATTCAAAACCTCAAATGCTAGCTCAAATGAGTTCATATCTTCAAGAACAAGATGAAATCATGGTTTTTAAACATAAATATGTACATGCATGCAAGATTTCCATGAAGTCAAACCTCCAAACTCAACAATATATACATGCATGCATGCTAGAAGTTACAATTCAACATCATAAGCCATATATTGGCTCTAATCTTCAATAATCTACTAAACCATGCAAGAAACAATTGAATTCACAAACAAGAGGGTAGTCACACTACCTTAGGTCTTGTAATTCAAGGATAAAAGCTCAACTTAGAAATCTACACTTCAATTCTTCAAAGATTCAAGCCAACTTTTAAGTGAAATCAATCTTCTTGTTTCCTCTCTCTCTAAGTCGGTTTTGAGCTCAAAAATAATCTGAGGAAATGTTTTGTTTGAAGTGTATAACCAAGCCTCAAATATGGTATGGGATAAGCCACTAAGTGGCAATTCCGTAAATAAGACCAATTCTTGTGTTTTATCGCTATTAATCAAATTTGATTCAGTTAAATCATACCAAATCAATTTTCAGATAAATATGCCATAAAATCACGTAAATTATGATGATCCTAAACATCAATCCATTTTTGTTTCGGCCGCCGATATGGCCTTCAATTAGCAGTTTAAACATAAAAAAACTGAACTGATAATTTAAACAGTCGAACAGATGGAAATGCAATACAATAGGCACACTCAGTCACTTCAGTTCCAATTTTCAATCAGCCTGTTCGGTATTTCAGTGGATTCAATTATCAGTCTTTATTTAACAATAATCGGTAATAAATCAGTGGTCAGTGATTAATCAGTAATTGGTAACGAGGGTTGTTACAGTCTCCCCTCCTTAAAAAGAGTTTAGTCCTCTAAACTCGGATTAGTATATGACAATAAAGATGATGCCTAACATAAAGGTAACTTTCACACTATAACAGGAGTATAACCATTTTTATAACAGGTTCATAACCCAATCTTAACCTTAGCAATGCACAGAAACAGAATTCACGTATAAGGATTGGGGTTTATATTAAAACAGAATCTTATGCACTTTCAGTTTCCAGTCAAGGACAGGTTCAAATACATGTTCATTTTCATATTTCTGTCTACAGTATACGTAGATGCACAATTCTTGCTTATGTATAAAAGGTGCATTCATTAGCACTACTAGAGCAAATACAGAACAAATGCAGTACGGAACAGGTGCAGTGCAGAACAGGACGATTACAGTACAAAACAGATACAGTATATGTACAGGACGGATGCGGGACGGTTATGAATAACCAGTTCCATAAAGGAATCCCGGATCCGGGTAACAGAACAGATAGATATAAGTTCCATAAAGGAACCTCCGATACCGGGCAGTTAACATATATTACATAAAATTACGAGTCACGAACAGATATCAGTAGCAATACGGTAACAGTGCAGTAGCAGTATAGTAGTATTCACACTACTTATATCAAGTACTTATCGGGGTTATAAGTTGCACCGGTCTCAATTTCATAAGTAATTTCCCCGTTAAGTTACAGAAATTCGATCCATTCAATTTCGAGTCTTTCATTCAGTCTTTGTTCAATTCGGTTCTCGGTTCAGTAATCCATCACAGTCAATCCAGTTCATTCGGGAGTTATTGGGGACATAAGGCAATTTTGTACATTACTCCCATAGCAGTAGGCAGAATTCTGTAGCAATCATTCAGTTACCATTCATCAGTTCCAGTCTCCACAAATTCAGTCATAGCACATATCAATACAAAAACAGTCATACCGGTTACATATACTTCTAGACAGCCAGAGTTCATGATCAAAACTCGTCTATTGTCAACAGATCTATCAGTTCTGAAGTACAGTAATCAGTAAAACAATATATGTCTAAATGTGGTTTGGATTTAAGTTACGTGATGCACTTTCTCTTATTTTATTCCTTTTGTATTGATTGTAATGGATAACTATATATGTCTAAATGTGGTTAGTAATAAATTATGCAATCTAATCTTTCAAATAACCCATATAACAAGCATGCTTGTAGGGAAATGAAAATGAATTTGGAATCTTGGAAATGGGACATGGGCAGATTGTGAATTCACAAATAGGAAATGACTCTACAAATTTTGAAAGTGTTTTTTTCATTTTATTTTTATGACACTGACATTGAACTCCCATGCCATCCAACAGGATGTTTGGACCACCACCACACAAAAACACAAATGATTTGAAATGTAGATAAAAGAACAAAAGCAAAGATTGGATAGTGATAGAAAAGCTTTATTTGGCATTGGGTTAACCTTTTTGTTTTCCTTTATTTTTTTCTTCTTTTTGGTAGGATGGGAACATTGAATTAACTTGTATAGAGGTTTTAAATGCTAAGGATATTTATCACTAAAATTTTGAATGAGTTTTAATTTTTTTTTTTTTTTTTTTTTTTTTTTGTCAATTATTAATAGAGATTGATTTACAAATATCTAAAAATTGCATAGTTTCGTTTAGTTAGACATTTAACTGTGTAAGAAAATTCAACACTACGTAAGTCTATAACAAATTCAAACTATAAAAATATCCAACTAGTTGAAAGATTCAAACTCAAGATTTCAACAACCAAGACAATAATATCTTAAACGAATTAAAGAATCATCCAACTAAAAAAAGCTAACAATAATTTTTTTTTCAACGTTAAGGACCCAAACAACTTTTTCACTAATAAAAAAAATTAACATTTAGGTGGCGTTTAAAAAAGTTTAGATTTTCCATCTATGTTTATAAAAAAATTGTAAACTAGTTTTTGTGTATTTTTAGAAGAAAAAAAAAAAAAAAAAAAACACGTTTGGTTTGAAAAAAAAAAAATTGTTTCCTTCCACTTTTGCGTCAGAATAAAACTCTTGAGGTTTGAACCTCGCACCCCTTTTTTGAGTTTATGATTTTTGCCTCAGTTTTTAATTTAGGAGAACTTATTCATAAACTCAAAAAGTTACTAAATAAATTTATATAACAGTTTCTAAAATTTTTATAAATATAAATAAAAAATTACCAAACAGACGAATAATTTTTTTTAGTAACAATTTATTGTAGAAAGCCGGGGGGAAATGGTCAAACCATCCCTTGCCAACCGCTTAAGATTCTTGAGCACTCGTTTGGCATACAAAATTTTGGAGCTAAAAAGTTATTTTAGTTACAAAAAGATCAAATAGGTTAAAAAGTCAATAAGACAAAATGTCACATTTAAACCATAATCATTTTATTTTTTTTCTCATAAAAGTCAAAAAAGTCAAAAAATTTATCCCAAACAAGACTTTTTTAGCTCTAGAGGCTAAGTTTGGCTAAACTAAAAAAGCGCACTTATTTCATCTTTTTATCTTTTTTGGGTCACATCAATCAACATCTCCTCTCTACTTTTTCTACACATAATACAAGAAAAATTAAAAAATGTACTTATTTAGTCTTTCCAAACTTGACTTTAAAATAACCAAAAAAGCCAACCCACATTGTTATCTAGAATTTTGAAATTCAAAGTGAAATTTTGCAGTTCTCTTGAAAATAAGGTTTTGAAAAAGGAGGAAGTGGCAAACAATGATAAGTTATTCGGTGGTTTTAGAGACACAGTTAAATGGTATCTCATAAGTATTGTAATTGATGAAAAGAATGAGATTTATGACTCTATATTGAGATATATATAAAAATATGGTTTTGATTTGTGGTACTAAAAAGTTGGGCACTAATGCCCCTAATTTTCATATAAGGCAAAAAAAAAAAAAAACAAAACAAAACAGTTACCCAGAATGGAAATTAGGGGCATTAGTGCCCAACTTTTTAGTGCCACAAATCATTTTTCATAAAAATAATAGATCACTTGTCATTTGATAATTGATGAATGACAAGACACATCGGAATAACTAATAATTTTTAAGAAAAATGTTTTATCCACATAATTTCTCCCACACAAATTTTTCCAAATTATGTGGCAAGAAAAATAAAATAAAATAAATAATCCATACTCCACTCGTATATGCTCTCAAAACTTTCTGGCCCCGTTTGTTTTGGGAGATAGAATGAAGGGGATTGATAGTAAGGAGATTAATAGTGAGGGGATTGTTAATGAGGGGATTGATAGTGACGGGATTAATAGTGAGGAGATTGATAGTGATGGGATTAATAATGAGGAATTGTTAAATTATTTTTATATAAAATAATAAAACAAATAAAAAAATATAAAAAATTAAACATTATATTTAAAAAAAAAATTCCAATATATAAAAAATAAAAAAAATAAAAAAATTTCTAATCCCCTCACTATTTTTCTAATACCATCTCTACCTCCTCCTTACCAATCCCCCCTCCAAGAGTATTAGCAATACCAAGGGACTAATAGTCCCAAGGCTTTCTCTGCAAACAAACAAGGGCATTAGTAATATCTTGGTATTACTAATCCCAATACCCTCCGTATAGCCCAAAACAAACGGGGCCTCTAACTAATCTTATCACATCATTAGAAATAATTTATAAGAGAAAAAAATTTGTGTAAATATAATAATGTTCAATTTTTAACAAACAATTACAATTGATTTTGCTGTCACTTTCAACTATTCGTCAAATAAATGCAGTTGGCCCAGCCACACCATTTCCATTGACAGAATTCCCCAAACGCGCGGGAAAATAACGTATAAATGGGGATGGGAATAGGAAAAGTTTTCTCCATATTATATATGAAAATGAGTGATATCTGTTCTATAACTTTCAAAGTGATTCACATCATTTATCATTTATGATATATGAGACCCACTTATTTATATATAGGACTCGTGTCATGAGTGGAATGGATCACTTTGGAGATTGTAGGGTCCTTCAAAAAAGAAATTTCTGTCATTGTTGTTTATCTCTCTATATTTTTGTAAATTTTAATTTGGACTTATATCAATAATTCAAATTGTTTATTTCGTAAATTTCACAATAAAAGTCATCTATATAAAAATTTAATTTCATCAAAAAATCATAAATATAAAAATAGATCGTATTTTGTTAAATGAATAGTAAATATAATTAAATTTAAACCATCTATTTTATAAAATAAAATGCGATTTATTCTTATATATGTAGTTGTCAGGTGAAGTTAATTTTTTACATAAATGACCTTCATTGCGGGGCCTATAAGATAGACCGTTCGAATCATCAGTGCGAGTCCGAATTAAAACCTACAAAAAGAGTATGGAAAGGTACGGAGAGATGAGGTATGGAAGGGAGCTTATCCCAATGGAAATGTCCCAATTAACAAATCATTGGATTTTTACCATATTTTTTTAAAATTATAATTATAAAATTACAATTGAAAACGAGAAGACTAAAACTTAGGATAATTATATATTCACACACCAAATTTTCTCAGTTTACATATTTAATGAATACATTCTTAATACACATATAAAAAAAAACAAAAAAAATCAGTAAACATTTATTTATTCTAATGATATCTGCATCTTCAATTTCAAAATCCTTTTTTTTGTTTTATCCACCGACACCCCTCCTTTTCTGCCATTGCCGCCACTCTTAGCTCATTACCACAACTGTTGCCGCCATTCCCAACTCATCCATTTCTATCTTAGACCTCCATAGTCAATCTCAAAAGTAAGTGGTTCATTGTGGGAGCTTGTAAGAGTGTATGGTTCATGGTGGAAAGTAGTCGCAAACATTGGGGGAATGAAACGACAGGAGGAGATGATGGAGGAAAAAAGTGGTGCTAGCAATGGAGGATGGTTGTAGTATTTTATAATTAGGGTTTATTGAAGAAAATAAGGGTATAATGGTATTTTTATTCTAAAACAAAATTGTATTAAGAAAAAAGTCCATTAAGTGTATAAACTGGGAAGAATTGGTATGGAAATAGGATTACCTTAAAAATTATTTACAAAAAAGGTATGAATCACCCTTTCAATTTACTAAAAGGGAATGGCTTCTATCCAGTCCTTAATCGGACTGGACCGTGCTGTTGGGCCCGTGGAGGCCCACCACGGGTCCCGTTTTGATAATCTGAACCGTTCAATGTGTAGAACTCGTCGAGTACTATATGCCTGTAAAAAATCACGTTGATCGGATATCAATATCTATGTGATCAAAAAAGATTTTTGTCAACCGTTAATTTATTCACCATCCATTTTTTTTATACAAAACTGATTTGATCGCATAGCTATCGATATCCGATTAACGTGATTTTTTACAGGCATATAGTACTCGACGAGTTCTACAAATTGAACGGTTCAGATTATCAAAACGGTACCTGTGGTGAGCCCCCACGGGCCCAACAACACGGTTCAGTCCGATTAAGGACTGGACAGAAGCCATGCCCTTACTAAAATACCATCATCTTCTTTTTATTCTTCTTTCTTATTCCATTTTCTCAGCTATGTAATTTTGGCCACCGATCTCGACCACTACTTCCCTTTATGATCTTCAGCCCATCCCACACTATTCCTATGCTACTTGAAACTCCTTCTCCACCCTGTTCACCAACTTTCACCACTTTCTTACCCATCCATTCTCCTCCATCCTAGTTACTTCCCACTATATGACTAAATTGACAAAACCCTAATCACCAAAGGCCTTTTTTCCATTGCAACCCCCCACCTTCTATTCCTTGTTATAGTAAGAAATAATAATAATAATTTGGGTGCTAGTGCAATACGTGCACCATACAAGTACAAAATGTGCAGAATTGTGCACATTTGTCCCTTGCACCATCCACATATTGCATCATCTACATATTGCATTTGCACTAATGTACAAATTGTATTTGCGCCCAACACAAGTCATCTGCACCCGAAAAAATTTTGCAACAACGGGGAAAGAAATCAATGTCACAATGGTGAAGAGCTATAAGAGTTCTAGGGGCTAAGATTTTAGTTGATTTGGTTGTTAAGCATGGAGAAAGAAGCTAGAACAAAAGTAGAGGTCAAGGAAATTGTAGGATAAGGGTTTGGAGTAAGGAAGGAGAGTGGAGGATCGGGGTCATAGGGAAGTCGTAGTCAATGATAAGTTGTAGCCAAAGTTTTAGAGACAAGAAAAGAGAAGAAGAATAAGAAGAAGATTAGGGCATATTGATAAATTCATAAGTGATTTCCACCTTTTTGCACTTAAGCCTCGTTTGTTAATTATACATTTTAGTCAAAAAATCACTATAAGTTGTCACATTACTCTCTCTACTTTTTTGTATATCTTTTCATAAAAAATTAGAAAGTTACTAAAATAGCATGTTCCCAAATAAGGTCTTAGTTTTATTCTTACCATTTGAGTTGTAATTTCAAAAAAATTGTCCATTTACTTGAAAATATTTTCCCCATACAACTCCAATTCATTATTTTCCATTTCTTTTTCAATCATTTTCACTTCAGCAAGTCAATTGACCAGTGAATATTTACATTATTTGTGGTAATCTTACATTTGTAAGGGAAAATAAACAAGATAGAAAAAAGTTAAAGCGAAAGAATCTAAAATTTATGTTTTTCTAGGTTGGGTTAAGAAATGAGAAAAATAAATATGCAAGTAATTTCATTCTCTTTTCATTTTCTACTTTCTTGACAAATGAAGAGTCTTCTTAATATATGACTTCAAAACAAGATTTTTTTTTTTAAAGTTTCTGATATGAAGATTTTATAGGATAAAGGATATGCAATATTTTCATAACGGTTGGGATCCCTCAATATTTTTTTAGAGAAATTTCGAACCAAAGAAATATCTCAATTTCTCTGATTTTCTCTGTGTTTTGAAATTTTTTGTGTTTTCAAATTTTTCTAAGTTGAAATTTCTTTGGTTTGTTTACAAATTTCTCTGTGTTTTGACCAATTTTCTTTGGTTTGTTCACAAATTTCGCTGTATTTTTTACTATACCAGAGAAAATTGAACAACCACCATTTTTGACAAATATTCTCTAAACTGTAAGACATTCAGACAACAGGTGCACCAATGTTGATCGAAGCAATCTTACATCCAATGTACGCATCAAATTTTGCACATACAAATATTCATTAACATCATATATCACGATTTTATCAATGATAACAATGAGATAAAAGAAAAAATTGTTTCAAATTGAAGGGTTTCGCAATACTAATGTAACGCCCCAACTTCCAAGTCGTTAATAAATCAAATCAACCTCAAAATTAAGATAAAAACTCTTTTCAAAGAGATTTAGAGGAAGCATATTGTACACCACCCGAATTACCTCAAAACAATTCCATAACCATTTGATGCAAAATCTTTTCAATACCAATGCTTTTAATCATTTGCTATATCACCATAAATCTCCAAAGGTTATGGATTGAAAAGGTATGTAAAGTTTAACAAAATCTACAACTATCCTCTTAAATAAAATGCTAACTCTTACTCTAATACTGTTAATCTAAATTCTAAATTTTGATCAGAGAGAGAGAGAGAGAGAGAGAGAGAGAGATATGGATGGACCAAGAAGAAGAATCATAGAAAGAAGTTGAGAGGATAAATTCAAATTTATAGTCAAAATAAAGAGTTGCCTCCAAGTTACTTGGAGGAAAAGAAAGATAATTGTCTTGGAGGCAAAGAAAAGTTGCTTGAAGGGAAAGAAAAGACATTTGTTTGGAGCCTAAGCAAACTAAAAATAAATAAATAAATAAAAAGAGATGAATAATGATAATAATGAAATGAAGGTAAAAAGAGACAAAACAACTAGAGAAAATAAGTTAAGTTCTCATATAAAAATCTCACCACCAAACTACTATAATAGATCACCAATTCCTCCCATTAAAATATTAATACCTAAAAAATATAGGGTTTCACAACCAATGATGTAGGTTCCGATGGCGATGGTGACGAGAGCCTAAGTGTGGTGAAATGTAGCGGTGTGCAAATTGCTTAGGGTTAGGCGAAGCCAATTTGGTGAATTTCTTGACAGCGATCGACCGACAGTTCTGTAGGTAGCCTTTGTAGACAAGATTAGGGGCTCTTTTTGCTGCTTTCGGAGATGATGTATTCGGGGTTGAACTCCAAGAAACAGAACTCTGAAAAGGAGGGAACTCTTGTGTCTGGTCCGTCGGAAGGCAGTGGGTGGTGGTAGTTGTCTTTTTTCTGGGTGTCTACTAGCAAAGTCGATTCACAACAACTCATGTCTGAGTAAGTCTCAAAATTGTCCTCAAATGGCCAAAGGAACCATTTTATAGTGAAAAAATTGTAGAGAGAGAGAGGAATTGTTTCACTTTATTGTTGTTGTGTCTCCCTTTCTCTTTTCGATCTTTGGCACTAGTGACAATGATAAATCTTGAATTAGGGTGTAGTGTCGTGTATTGTTGAGGGACCCTAAGTTACAAAAAATAATATTATGAATCTCTTCTATTATCAAAAGTTGAATAAAGATGTTAGACTAAATTTTCCCTTTAAAATACATGTTAAGATGACTTAAAAGATTATATACTCATTATTACATACATTTTTACATAAAAGTATGTAATATTTTAAAATTTATTAATATTTTACCAAAAGGCAGGATAAATTAGACATTCTTTGTGTGAAATAAAAGGACCACCACACTAAACGCTAATAGAACATGATATTGACCACATTAAATTATATTAATTAATTCATGGCCCACTGACCATATGAAGAGATTGGAATTGAAAATAGTGCCTGTGGGCCTTTGGAAATGTTTGTCTCACTCAAAATTCAAGCAATTTAATAAACTGGAAATATTATTTATGTTCATAAGAATTTAAAAAAATCTATAATGTGAAAGCAAAATACTCGGGGGATTTTGGATTTGCTCAAGTAAAAAAAGAGAAAAAATAAAATGAAGAGAGCTAAACTTTTTTTTTTTTTTTTCCCTTTTATTTGAATGGGTTAAAAATGAAAAGAAAATAAATATATATTGTTAAAAGATAGATTTTTGTTTAATTACTTGTTAGAAATAAAATATGTAATTAGTAATTTCAACTTCCATTATATTTTCATTCTTTTGACTAATTTAAGATTAATTGATTGTGTAAGACATATGGGAAATTGATTAAAAACTGACTTTTTGATCTTTTTATTTTTTTATGAATAAAAAATGTGAGAAGTGATATGACTCAGCTCGCCAAAAAAACCCCTATGCTCTCATGGCAAAGAGGACTCTGCAAAATGACACACTTCCACATAACAATTTTCTTAGTTTCTATTTATCTAATTTTGTTAATATATTTAAATTAGCAGTACTAGATTCTATTTTTAACACCATGAGTTAATATCTATATAGAGATATATAGACACCTGTGCAACTTTATTAGAGGTTTTTTTTTTTTATTAAAAAAAGTTGAGAGTATGTGTTAAAATGTCTAGTATGATTTTTACTTATAGTTTTTGAGCTAATTTTTTTTTTAAAAAAAATAAGTTGATTATCACGAATCAGTCATAGTTTATGAGCTAAATTTTTTAAAAAATAAGTTGATAATCACGAAGCGACTGATGTTTTTAATTTATATTTTTTAGGGTAAATTATAAATATATTCTTTAAGATTTACTTAAAATATGAATTGTATTCTATAGTTTTAAAAATTACAAATATCTCATTGTCAAAATTTTTTATCTAACAGAATTAACAGAAAAATTGAAATTCTTAACTACTCTCCTACACAATAATAAAATTATCTGAATTATTAATTGAAATATATTTCTGACATCATTAAAAAATGTTAATTGACTTGATTTATTAATAAAATGGGTCATTTCTTAAGTGATTAGAAACTTGAAGGGGTGTGATGTAATTTCTAGAATCAGATGAGGTAATCTGTATTTTAAAGAAATCTTAGGACCTGTATTTGTAAGTTATCCTATTTTTTAAATTTTTAATTGTTAATTTAAAAAATAAAAATAAAAAACTGCATAGAATATAATTAGTTGAAAGCCGCTATAGAATTGCAATGAGCCCAACCTGAACTTTTTGGTCTGAGCCCTAAAGAAGCCTAACCCAATGATTTAGTAGCATATATATTTCACTTTGTTGTCGTTGGGCCTTTGGCTAGCTTTCAATTGCCAAGCTGAAGACTTGAGAGAGAGAGAGAGAGAGAGAGAGTATGATTTTCAAATGCTTGAATTATTCTTACAAATGTTGTCTATAAATGTGTGTATTGTCAATGAATTTTTTGAATACATATCTATGAAATTTGAATGATTGTCTGGTGTTTCTCACATTCTTGTTTCATTTTTTCTCAGATTTTTTTTTTTTTTTTGATCGTGAAACACAGCATCTCAATTAACTAGAATTAGGAAACAGACACCTAACAAGCCCCATAGGTGGTTGGGTAACCCAATTCGTGGGTAAGGAATTACGAAAAGAAGCAGACGCCCCGCAGTGGGTAACACAGCATCTCAGATTCGATCATAACAATTACCCATTGATAGTTGTACGCTTTCTGTTCGATGAAATGCTTAGCAGAGATGTCGCATTCTGATACACACATATTAAAGCTCCCTCTTAATGGAATTCATATAATTCTATATGCAAATTTCAATTTTATTGATATCTTGATTTGGTTTTTTCTTTGTTTTTTTTCATATCTTGAAGAGGAGTGTATATGCTTTCTCAGTGATACTGTGATAATCCTTATCCTGAGAAAGTGATTCACCTGTTAATAAGCATTCAACTAATGCACATGAAGTAAATATTTTGGCATATCTTTTTATTACATGCCTAGTCCAATGTTTTAAGGGAAATGCTATGGTTTATATTGGTATGCATGTGTAAAGCGTATCAAAATATGTGAAATGTGTATAGAAAATGTATAAAAGTGTATAGAAATACGTGAAATGTGTGTTGAAATTATCTTTTTTGGCATTAGTTGCTTCTTTGGGGTTCGTTAAGCAAGACCCATATACAATACAGTATTTTTGAGATGATTATCAACTTTGATCCTCAAAATCACATACAATGGAATGCCACCTGAACATTGGTGCTCAAATTGCCACAAAGTTCTTGTCCCATTGGGCATAGGAGCAAATTATTTCTTAATCCGACCCTACTTTTTGTGTTGGCAAGTGTTTTTTGATCCAAATTTTAGGCAAAAGGGAAGCTCAGCAAGTCCCCCATTATCTGCTATTTTCTTACTAGAGCTGTTTCTGATAATAATATTGTACTTAATCTGCCTGTTTCAGGTGCAAGATACTGAAATTGAAGTTTCTTTAAATTTGTTCCGATCTGAGAAACAATACCAACATAGAATCCTCTGGAAAATGCTTATGAAGCGGGTTGTTTCAAGCTTTATCCCCTCTCTGGGGTTCTCTTCATTGTCACCATCTATAGTTAAAAGCGGAGATGTTTTAAAGCAAGTGAGGATTTTTTCAAGTTCAGATGTTCTTGAATATTCAAAGCTAAGCCATGACTTGAATCCTCTACATTTTGATATTGAGAGTGCTCGGAATGCTGGATTTGAAGATCGACTCGTTCATGGGATGCTTGTTGCTTCCCTGTTTCCAAGAATCATTGCTTCTCATTTTGTAAGTCCACTTCTAGGGTTTTCTTCATCCACTTCATAGATTTGTTTCTTTGGTGTAGGATCGTTGATCATGTTCTTGATAATTTTCTGTGCCTTGAATGTTTCAGCTTACAAGAGACCATTACCATCTGCCAAATGGGGAAATTAATTAAAGAAGAAGAAAATCACTAAAGAAAGAAAAATCCCAAGAGGGAGTTGTTCTTTACTTTTTTTTTTGGGATTTGGTAGTACATACATCAACTTATTGTTGTTAGAATCAACCTTCATACTATTCCTCAACTAAACCAAACCAAACCTTAAACTCCCATCAAATGGGGTCAGCTACATGAATCTTTTTTTTTTTTTTTCCACTCAACTCTATCAATGATTATTTGGTTGGTCAAATTAAGGAGATGAATCTCTATTTACTACACTTGCGCGTGTCAATCTAGGTTTGCCATTTCTCCTAACACTTCCATCTACCGTCACTATATCACATCTTTTCACTACTGTCTCTATTGGTCTCCGTTGTATATGACCAAACAATAGTGTCTCTATTGGTCTCCGTTGTATATAACCAAACAATCTCAATCTATTCTCTCTCGACTTATCTTTTATCGGTGCTACTCCTACCCATTCACGAATATACTCATTCCTAATTCTATCTTTTCTAGTCTTGCCACACATCCACCTTAGCATTCTCATCTCAGTAATACTCATCGTAGTTACATGTTTCTTAGTTGCCTAGCATTCTGTCTCATACAACATTGTTATTCTAATAGTCGTTCTATAGAACTTTCTTTTTAGTCTAGTGGGTGCTCGTTTATCACACAGTACCCCAGACGCACTCCTCTACTTAAACCACACTGCCTTAATTCTATGGACCACATCCGCTCCAATCTCCCTAACTGTTGTGATGATTGATCCTAAATAACAAAAATGTTCACTATTAGGTAGTTCTTGGTTCTCAATCGTCACTTCTCCTCTGCTTCCATTGTTATTGTTACTAAAATTACACTCCATATACTCTGTCTTAGTTCTACCTATCCTAAATTCTTTTGGATTCAAGTGTTTATCTCCGAGTCTCTAACTTAGTGTTACTCCTTCTCTAGTCTTATCCACTAACACGATATCATCTACAAAAAGCATACACCATGGCACATCATTCTGAATATTTCTCGTCAATTCATCCATAACTAAATCAAAAAGATAATGACTTAAAGGTTGATCCTTGGTGTAACCCCACAATAATTGAAAATTTACTTGTCTCTCCAGCAAGCGATCTAATAGTGGTCACCACACCTTCATACATGTCCCTAATCACATCAATATACTCTTTTGTCACCCCTTTCTTCTCTAACACCTACCAAATTATATCCTGAGACATTCTATCATATGCTTTCTCAAGATCGATAAAAACCATATGAATGTCTCTTTTCTTTTCTTTATACTTTTCTATTATTCTCCTCAAAAGACAGATCGCTTCTATTGTTGACCTACCCAGCATAAATCCAAATTAATTCTCTGACACTTCTGCTATATCTCGCAATCGACGTTCCATCACTCTCTCCCATACTTTCATCATATGACACATCAGCTTGATTTCTTACAATTTTGGACATCTTTTTTATCCTTATAGATTGACACTAAAATATTCTTCCTCCACTCTGACATTTTCTTAGTCAACAAAATCTTGCTAAATAACCTAGTCAACCAAACAACTCATTTTTACCCAAAAATTTCCAAGCTTCAATAGGAATATCATCGAGTCCTAAAGCTTTATTCAATTTCTTCTTAAGTGCAATGTCCACTTCAAAGTTAATAATCCTGCAATAGAACCTGTAGTCTTGGTTTTCTTTATTGCTGGCTACTTCCTTCCCTTTTGACCTTTCTCCATGTTCCTTATTTAACTTCTCAAAATAATTATTCCACCTCTCCTTAATCTCTTCATCTTTCACCAACACCTTAGTGTCCTCACTCTTGATGCACTTAACCTGACTAAAATCTCTTATTTTCCTCTCTCTAATCGTAGCAAGTTTGTCTATTCTCTTCTCTCCCTTTCTTACTATCTAGTCTAGTATATAGATCATAATTTTCTATTTGCAACAAATGGAGCCTATTGCAAAATTGCTAAATGAGAGCATAATCTTAACTAAGGTCTGAATTGAGAAATCTTAAAATTCAGATCCTATCGCTCGAAGCACAAAATCAAGCCCAACAACAATTGTCACTAGCGATTGATCCTCTCACCTTGTCCCGATATGACCTATTTAAGCAAGAACTTTTAATCATGAATTTCAAGTAGGATCAGAATTAAACAAATCCATGTCCACCCTAACAAGTTAATTATGACGGTACCAACTTGAAATAGTGGATGATACTTTGAAAAGGTGCCCATATAAGTTCCAGTAAGTAGTACCTTGTTCTAATGCTTATGAAAATTTAAACCAAATAAAAAAAAGAGATAATAATCTTGATAATTTTTTAGTGAATTTTGTTCAGTAATGGTGCTTGGAACTGTTATGGATTCTTTTTGAGTCTGCCTCGAATGCTGGATGCTTGTATCTGATTGTATTATTTGGGAATTGCATAGCCCGGAGCTGTGTATGTTTCACAAAGCTTGCAGTTCAGATCACCAGTATATATTGGAGAGGAGGTCATTGGTGAAGTACAAGCAACTAATATAAGAGAAATCAAGAACAAGTATATGTATGTAATATCAACCTGATGTATTATCTCTGTCTACCTGAAATGAAGTGCATCAACTTTGACACATCAGGTGCTTGCTTTTGTGAAACAGAGCAAAATTCAAAACAAAATGCTTCAAACATGGTGACCATCTTGTTGTTGAAGGCAAGGCTACTGCAATTTTACCAACTCTAGCTATGGAGCAAGGGCAATCTACAGGCTGACTTCACCTATGAAGCGTATTAATTTCTGGTGGCAGTTTTTTTAATGGAAGCTGAGCAGAGAAATAGTTATCATTAGAAGTCTGAACAAAACCGTGCCCGATTCATTACAGTAGGCATTGTTGGAGCTGGTGCACTTGCTGGTGTAGCCATGGATGGGCTTCATCAGCGCATAGAAAGTAGATAAATTCACCTTCTGCTTCTTTGTGACAACAATAATGTTATATCTCTGTATCATTTGGCTTTAGTCTTAATTTTCTGCATTTGTTTCCCCTGTTATTCCTGTAAATTTAGGTGGATTCAATTTTCTAAATTTCCCAATCAAGTCTGTTCGGTTAGGCTTTTTGAAATTTTTTTAGAACACATTTGGAAATTAGTTTGATAAAAATAAAACACAAAAAATAATAATAATAATAATTTTGAATTTTTAAAGATCATTTAATCATATGAAAATAACAGATTTTATTTATTTATTTATTAAAAACAGTCACCAAATTAGTTTTAAAAAATAATTTTAAAAACTCAACCAGAAGTGGAACAGGTGGTGCACACCATCAACTCTCTAAATTTCTCAATCAACTTTGTATGAACCTCATCCTGATTCAGGATCATGCTTGGGGTTTCTTTTTTCCTTTAAAATTGTAAAATAAACAAAAACACATTTGATGGTTTTCACTGGACAAATAACCACAATTATCAAAATTTTGAAAAAGTAAAAACACACACCAAACAACCACCCACTACCCTTCTAGACTACCACTTGCGGCTACTCCCCTTTCCGACAACTAAGCAAATTATTTTCTTGTTTTTTTTTTAAAAATTAATTTTGAACATATACAAATATCAAACATATTATTTATTTTTGTTTCAAACCAAAAACAAATTTTTTGAAAAAACACATTCTCTTTTATAATTGCCACCGTTATAACTCCTATTTAGGAAATTGAGAGATTTATTGGCAGGATAGACGGCAACCATTACCCGATCAACTTCATTTAAAATAATTAAAAAAAAATTAAAAAAAGAACAAAAAACAAAAACCAAAAACAAAAAAGGAAGAAAACTGCAACAAAACTTATATTTTTGTTTTATGTCACCATGCATGCAATCAGAGAAGTTCACAAGATGAAATAACAATAGAAGGAAAGCAGATCATTTACCCCTTGCAAGATTGAATTTGCAAGGCAACAGTCCTCTCCCTAACATTACACATACCAACTTAAAATTTCTATGGCCAGAAAATAGATCCGCACAAAAAAAGAGCTATCCGGTCTGCGGTGTAGGCACTCTATTGTCTCTAACAAATTAACAATTGCTACGAAAACAGTTTCATCACACAGTTAGGCCTTGCGGGGCACCAGGCACAGGTGTCTTGGGCTTGGCCTTTTCCACAACAATGGCTTGGGTCGTGAGGACCATCCCTGCAACTGAAGCTGCATTCTGCAATGCACATCTTGTAACCTTTGCTGGGTCGATAACTCCAGCTTCAACAAGGTTCTCATACTTGTCTGTCATTGCATTGTAGCCCATCTCCCATTCCTTGTCCTTCACCTTCTCTACAACCACCTCGCCTTCGACCCCAGCATTCTGAGCTATCAAAGATGCCGGCGCAACCAATGCCTGCATCCAACAAACTGAGTCAGCATGGTTTAACCACAAAACAAATCTTTTTTTTCACTACCTGATAAATAGACATGCACAAGCACAAGCACAAGCACAAGCACAAACATGTATACACATAAATATGGACGAATTCCCAACCTATAGCTCTTACATCTATCCTATTTCCTCCAAGTCATATAATGATTACTAGGACTTGTTTGTAAGCACTATTTTCAGTTAGATTTAGCAGTTGCCCTAGGCAGTACTCTAGTTTTTCCAGTGACAAAAGATGAATTTTTAACAAATGCATTTGAAACAGAATTCCCAAACTCGAGCTGTTTCAAATTTATTCCCCAAAACCAAGTTATTTTTCTAAGTCTTCTTTTGAAAACACTTCTTCATTTTTTTCCCCTTCCAGCAAATCAGTTGGAAGTCATGTCATCATATGTGTTTGAAGCACAACTTAATGAAACAATTCGGGTTTGAAATATAAGTTTAGAACTGCTTGGATTTGAGAATTTTGATTTAAAATTTCCTGCATTTGGTAAAAAAACTAGACAAAAGATGATGGTGCATTTCTCACCTTCTGCACAATGTCAGCACCAAGCCTCTCATCTGCGTCTTCAAGCTTGTCCTTAATTGCAGGTACACAAGTCGAAAGATGAACCAATGCAGCACCGCCACCAGGAACAATGCCTTCCTCTATGGCAGCAAAAGTAGCATTCTTGGCATCCTCTATACGGAGCTTACGGTCCTCGAGCTCAGTCTCTGTGGCAGCACCCACCTTTATAACAGCAACTCCTCCAGACAATTTGGCAATTCTCTCAGCGAGTTTCTCAGTGTCATACACAGAATCTGTCTCAGACAACTCTTTTTTAATCTGTGCAATCCTAGACTGTATCTCATCCTTTGATGCAGCATCAGCAATAATTGTAGTGGAGTCCTTGGTAATGGTCACCTTTCTTGCCAAACCAAGCTGCTCAACCGAGGTATTCTCAACAAGCAAACCCAGATCACTAGCTTGGTACTCAGCCCCTGAGGGATCAAAAAGATATTAATATGGATTATCTAACACAAATAAATAAATAAAAGGACAATGCATCATGCTTCTCACAACCCTGTCCAACTAAGTTGTGAATTTTGGGAAGAAAAGAAATAGCATTTCTCTAAACAAAAACAAAGACACATGCTGTTTTACACATTTTTAACAATCCATAGGCATCACTAAAGAAGAAAACCCTTGTTTCAAACAACATTGATGTCACATTTTGCATCAATTCATTGGTACATAGCAGGGGAATTCATATACTTGGGATGGAGGAAGATAAAGAATAGGAAAGCCAACAAAACGACAAATAAGATCACATAATTTTGAATACCTGTCATAATTGCAATATCTTGAAGCACTGCCTTTCTCCTCTCCCCAAAACTAGGTGCTTTGATGGCAGCGACATTAAGAATGCCTCTCAGCTTGTTCACAACAAGAGTAGCTAGAGCCTCCCCTGTAATATCTTCAGCAATAATAAGCAAAGGGGCTCGCAATTGAGTGGTCTTCTCTAGCAAGGGAATTATATCCTTTATTGCTGAGATCTTCTGATCTGTAACCAATACTTTCGCATTCTCAAATTCAACAATCAATTTCTCAGGATTGGTAACAAATTGTGGGGAGATATAACCCCTGTCAATCTGCAAACCAAGCAAAATCACGTAGGAAATTAGTCAGTATGCAGACATCAGGACCACAGAACAAACAAAACGGGGGCAAGAAATTTATTAGAGAAAAAAAAATGATGAAGCAAAACAAGTGTTAAGCATGCAGCTCGCACTCCACAAGCATACAGACCTCCATCCCTTCTTCCACATCAACCGTTGTCTCAAAGGAGGAGGATGACTCGATAGACAGAACACCATCAGGTCCGACCTTGTCAATTGCATCAGCAATCATGGTCCCAATAGTCTCATCATTTCCAGCAGAAATAGTAGCAATGGCTGGAAGGCAATATAAAGCCATATCAATAAAAGGAGTATGAATATGGATCAAAAGGGAAATCACAACAATGAAAGCACACGCACACTACCTTTGATATCATCACGGCCTTTGACAGGCCTAGCTTTCCTCTCTAGCTCCTCAACCAACCCCTGTACAGTTTTATCAATCCCTTTCTTTATCGACACTGGATTTGCACCAGAGGTCACACTAAGTAAGCCCAATTTAATAATTTCACGTGCAAGAACTGCTGCAGTTGTTGTGCCATCACCAGCGGAGTCATTGGTTTTGCTTGCCACCTTTATCATGCAATAAGCATATCAAATACAGGAAACTGAAACGAATAGCATTTCTATGTAGACTATACAACTGAATGCATGCCAAGTCAAAAAAAGAACCCAAAAAAGCATGGATTTTTAAGAGATGTGGAAAGACCAACCTCCCTAATAAGAGCAGCACCAGCATTTTCCATTGCATCGGCTAGCTCAATAGCTCTAGCAATTGTCACTCCATCATTAACCACTTTTGGGGTCCCAAATTCATCCAAGACAACATTCCTCCCTCCAAGAAAAAGAAAATAGTTAGTTAATCAAATTGTTGCACAGCATCTTTCACAAGTTGTCAGAAAAGCATCTTCATCAAGTCATTAAAGTAGGAGCTAAGAGTCTGGCTGATTGAATCATGCAATTTCTATAGATAACCCAATTAAGCTTGATACTTAAACAAACAAAAGTGCAAATACATTCAAACAAAACAAGAAAATAGATACCAGCATGTATTGTTGAACATTGACTTCCTCAGATTCTTACAAATTAAAGAGGATATAACAAAATGACCCAAAACATGTTATACAATTTGATATTCTATAGTTGCACGCCTACTTGGTTGTAAAAGTTAAAAAAATTCTAAAATATGTCTGTGCCAATGTTTCAGCACAATGAAACTGCTTTACAAAAGTAAAACTTCAGTATATTTCATTTCCATCTTTCGTGCACATTGAAAACAATCTCTTTGTGGAACTAGAAATGATCACTTAGGTTAGGGAAGACAAGAAAACAAGAGAAAAGATTGTGTTTTCTGTTTCTTTTGATTGGATAAATAAAAGAAAAAAGAGAATAATTTTCTCTCCCATCTTTATTTGGTCAAGCTACTTACCAAACAGTCAATTTTATTTTTATTTATTCTACATCTAAAGGGACAGTTTTAGTATCATGAAAGAGGGAAAAAAAAAAAGTAATCTGTTAATTACATTTTTCTCTCAATCTCTAAACTTTTAGAGAGATTCAAAATGAGAATTTTAAGAGAAAGTCTCTCCATTTCCTTCCATTTCACCACATCTCTATCTCTTTATTAATCAAAACAGGTGATATGAATAAAAAGAAATCCATTTCTTTTATTTCCCCCAATCCAAACGAACTTTAAGCTTTAACATTAATGCAATCACTGTTTTTCTATACAAATCAACAAACACAACTGTAAAATAACAAACATCTAACTCTACAAAGAAATGGAAAGAAGAAGAAGAAGAGAGAGAGAGAGAGAGAGAGAGAGAGAGAGAGAGAGATTATACCTCTAGGACCAAGAGTGAGGCCAACAGCATCAGCAAGCTTATCGATGCCGGCCTGAATAGCAGACCTCGAACTCTGGTCAAACGCGATCTCCTTCGCGGCAGCTCTCACCACGAACCGCCGACTCGAGGAAACCCCGTTGTAATTCATCTTCTGACCTTGCAGTAGTTGATTCACTCGCCTACTCCTCAAATTCCCCTGAATCCACACAACACAGTCAATCAATACACACATACATACATACATTCATTGATATAGATGCATGCATCGGCAGCAGATAAAGAGTTGTGATTATAGTATTACCTGTTTGGGAGAAGAGAGGATCGAGGCGGTAGAGATTGCATTCGCGGAAGCCATTTCTCTGTGTACGTGTGTGTGTGTGTGGATAAGGAAAGAGTTGAGCGGAGAGTACACTATGTATTAGTGTCAGGGGGGGTTAGGAAATTAGGGCTTTTCTTTTGGAGAATACTCTCTTTGTTTAGTATATAAGTTATAACTGATGGAGGAACTTCCAGAAGATTCTTCCACTTCGAGAACCGTTGAGAGAGAGACAAAGAGACACCCAGCGAGCGAGGCCCTTTCTTATCTTGGTGTTGGGCTCGGACCTCGGTCTTCTTGGGCCGGACCTCATCAACAATGATAGCTGTCCCCCAAGAGAGTTTGTTTTTTTTTGGGAAAATTATCATGTAGTCCTATGTAGGAGATCTATTTCCCTTCTAATCTCAATTTATTTTTAATAGATTAATAAGTCCACAGTTTTTTAAGTTTTATACCCAGAGGTCCCGTTTTTTATTTTTATATTTTTAAATGACTGTATTACCCTTTGTTTTGAGATCTATATATACGTGAGAAATCAAATTTTTGCTGCGTGAAAAAAAAGGAAATCAAATCTTCGTCCCTGCGATCTCGATTTCTGTTCGTTGTGGCGATCTCGATTTCTGTTCGTTGTGGCGATCTCATTGTGCTGTGTGGTCGATCTGATTGTGCTGTGAGGTTGATCTGGTTGTGCGATCTGAATCTCTGTGTACAGGTTCTATCTGCGTACGTTGTCTCTCTCTCTCTCTCTCTGTATCTGGTGATAGATATATGTATGTGTATGTATGTATGTGTCGATATGTAGATATACATATATATGTGTATATATATATGTCTGTGTGTGTATGTAGTTTGTATTTGTTGATACATATATGTATGTATATATAGATAAGCAAATTTGCGTGGTATGTGGTTTGTGTTTGGGAAATTTTGTTTGTTTGATTTTGATTTTGTTGATTTTGTTTGTCGTATAGTGTAATGTATTTTGAAGTTGTATTTTGGAATTGTGAATTGTGCAGTGTTGGTATTGATATGTTGTAACTGTATAATTTTGCAGTTTGGAATAGGCGAACAATTGTTTGTTGGTTTGTGATTTTGTAGTATGGAGGGGTGTTTCATGTTAATGTGCAAATACAGTGATTATTGTGCTGCTATCAAGATTAGTGAGGGATGTAGTTATGATGAAGTTGTTGAGAAAATATGTGGGAAGTTCAAGGAGTTGAGTGTTGGTAACTTTTGTTTGTTTTTCTCTGTTCCTGGATATTCTAATTGTATTGTTGAATGTGATGATGATTTGGGGAATATGCTGTCAATTGTAGGTGGTAGTGGTTGTCATGTTGTTGATGTTATTGTGGGGGATAAGAGAGTTGTGGAGGTTGATGATGGTAATTCTTGTAGGATTGATTCTGTAACTTGTGAGAGTTCTTTTGTGAATGATTGTGATGATGTTGGTGGCTTGTTGTGTAGTTTTTATCCAGAACCAGAGAGAGTTTTGTTGTCTGCTAGTTGGAAGGGGATTATACATAGTGTTGGTCAAGAGTTTGAAGGTGGAGTGCCGGCATTCCGCATTGCATTGGCTAAGTATGCAGTTGAGTGTGGTTTTGCAGTGAATTATTTGAAGAACAATGCAACAAGGGTAACTGCTGAGTGTATGATGAAGTCGTCTACGGGTTGTAAATGGTTTGTGCATGGAAGGGTGTTGATGGATTCCGGTGTTTTTTTTATAATGAAGTTGGATAATGTGCATAGTTGTGGGGTTGTGGCTCGTAGATCTTGTAGCAAAATGGTTGGTTCTAGACTTGTGTCTGATATTGTGCAAAATGATATTAGTGATAATCCGTTGACTCGTCCTATTGAAGTTAAAAAAAAGTTGAAGAAGCAATACGGTATAGATGTTTCTTATCGGGTTGCATGGTTAGGAGTTGATAAGGCAAGATGTGGGTTGTTTGGTGATTTTGCAACTTCTTTTGACCAGCTTCGATGGTACCTTGAGACGGCTATGAGAACGAATCCGGGAAGTGTGTTTGAATTAGATGTTGATGAAAGTAGTGGGTGTTTTCGAAGGTTGTTTGTGGCATTTCATAGATGTTTGTATGGCTTTCAATTTTGTCGTCCGTTGTTGTTTGTTGATGGTACATTTTTGAAGGGGGCGTTACAGGGGGCGTTACAAGGGGCATTTGCTTGCAGCAACATCAAAGGATGGTAATCAAGGTATGTATTTATTTGCAGTTAGTATAGGTTTTGTTTGTGAGTGTGTTATTGTATTGTGAGTCTGCTAATTTTTGCAGTTTCATGTGATTTTGTTTGCAGGTCTGTTTCCTTTGGCTTTTGCGATTGTTGACGCTGAAAATCAAGATAATTGGATGTGGTTCTTAAGTCAGTTGTTAAAGGCTGTTGGTTCAGGCCGGAGATTGACTTTTGTGTCGGATCGTCAACATGGATTGCTAGACGCTCTTTCGGTGGTTTTCCCCAATGCACATCATGCTTATTGCTTGAATCATTTGAAGAGAAATTTGATTGACAAATTGGTGGGACTTCGTACTACCTATAAGCTGTGTTTGATGAAAATATTAGTTAAATGTGCTTATGCGCCAACGGTTGCTTCTTTCCAACATTATATGGAGAAATTGAGGCGTATTGCTGGGAATGGTAGAGTTAATAGTATGTTGGATGGTTTGCAAAATGATAAGTGGGCCAATGCATTTTTTAGAGGGAAACGATATGGTAAGATGTCATCTAATGCTGCCGAGTCTTACAATAATTGGATTGGTGGGGCCCGTGAGTTGCCTATTACTTGTATGGTTGATATGATTAGGGTTCAAATCATGACTCAGTTGTCGGATAGAAGAGCTGAATCTAGAAGATGGACTACGAAATTGTGTCCAGTTATGGAAAAGAAGTTGGGGGACTATTTGGAGCTAGCTAAGTCTTGGGATGTGATTGTTGCTAGTAATACTGTGCTTGAGGTTCATTCTTCTATTTCTTTTTATGTTGATATTGGTAGACAGACTTGTTCTTGCCATGAATGGCAATTGAATGGTTTTCCTTGTTGTCATGCTGTGCATGCTTTGCGTAGTAGTGGTAGAGATGTGTATGGTTTCATTGATTGTTTTTTTCATGTAGATTGTTTTAGAGAGTCATACAAGGAATCTGTTTATCCAGTGCCTTCAAGTGAGAGATTTGGCTTTGATGGTGCCAGTAGTTCGGTTATCAAACCTCCTATAACGAAGAAGCAGCCGGGGCGGAACAAGAAGAAGATGATACCTTCTAGGGGTGAGAATGTGAAACAAATCAAGTGTGGGAGGTGCTTGAAATATGGGAATCACAATAAGAAGACGTGCAAGGCTGCTATTTGAGGCCAGAATCTATTCTTTTCGATTTGTATTTGAATTTGAGGAATTATGATAATAAAAAATGTGATACTTGGTATTATGGAAGTAATGAATAAAGTTGATGTGTTCTTTACTTATTGAAGTTGTTTTGTAACAGTTTGGTTTTGTTTTTTATTTTGATGGAATGCAAAGAAGGTTGTTTAAAATTTCTTACTGAAACAGTATAATATGGAAATGCAGTTCATATGTCATAGCGACAAAACTGTATAATTTTGCACTTTGAAGAATTATTAGAAACAACCTGATGAAACCGCATAATTTTGCAATTTTAAAAATTATTAGAAACAAGCTGATGAAACTGCAAAATTTTGCAGTTTGAAGAATTATTAGAAACAACCTTTATTGTATGAAAATATATGCAACCAGAAACAAGTAGACAAACAATCAGAAAAACAACCACAATAATAATAACAAGAAGAAGAGTAACAACAACATCAATCATTTTCACCATAACCATAATAACCATAAAAAGATCATTCCCAAAAGTATATATAGTACTTGTCACATGTTAAAAAAGAGAAATAAAAAAAATAAAAAAAAAGGTATAAAGATATGTTCCATTGAATATTTGTGTTGTCAAGAAGTTTGTTCATTGTTTCTATGGTTTGGTATGTTTTGTCAACATTTTGTAGTGCTCGAGTTTCCAGGATCGGTTCTCATCATTGAGGAATTGACTAATGATTTGTGCTCAAAATTTGACCCACTCAGTTGGACGAAGTTTTTTCTGCACAGGTTGCCAGTTGAGATATTGGTTGATGACATTATAGACAGCGATTGCATAATCATTCCTGCAGTGTTTGAGATGAAGTTAATTAGTTAGGTGAAACTGTAAAATTTAGCATATTGGAAGATTAGTTTATGGATTTTGTATCTTACGAGTGTCGGGTTTGTTGTGGGCATTCCTCAATTGATTGAATTTCTGTGTCGCACTCTTGAGATGAAAACATGTTTCCCTGATTGTTGAGTAATGCTTTATTCCATCTCAGTTGATGTTGTTGCTACAAAATAGTTAGTTGGTGTTTTTGTTAGTTATAGTGATTAGTTGAGATTTTTGTAAAGGAATGGAACTGAGTATGAAATTTTATTTTAACTTACAATTTGCTTTGCAATTTTAAAGTGCTTGTTGTTGCAACCTTTTGCTGGTCTCAAAGAGTCATAGTGTCTCCATATTCCATCAGCATTGTCAAAGACCACAATTGTCCAATGGTTGTCGTGGTTGATTGGGAAGTGGATATATCTGTTTTTCATTGCTTCTGGAAAATGGTTGTCCATCAGTTTTTCTCTGAGTGCTTGATCTTGGTTTTGTAGTGGAGCCTGTAAGTTATATATATGTTTGGAATATGTTATAAAACTATGTAATAATTTATGTTGAGAAAGTAGAAAATTTTGCAGTTGTAAGGTATGTTAAGTTTTGCTTACGTTGATCAGTGTTGAGAAAACGTAAGATCTTCCTGCATATGGATTGCTTGCAAAGACTAGATCGTTTTTCTCAAATTCTTCAATGGTTGGTTGGAGTTGCAATTGTTTTTCTGAGAAGGCATCAATAACCTGAAACATGTTATATATGAGAATGTGTTAGGTTTGTGGAATAGGTTATTGAATTTGTACAGAAACTGTAAAATTTTGCAGTTGGAGACCTACATTCCCATATAAGGGTTCCCTGTTGGTCAATCTGCATATATCTGAAAAGTATACGCAGTTTTCATCTTCGCTGCCAGACCAGACACAAGCACCTGATTGTGTGTTGTTAATGAGTTGAATTTGGTCTTGGTCTTTTTTGGATAGGCTATGCCAAACCTTGTTTGTTTTGCGGCATGAAATGGCGAGTGGCTTGTTTGGGATTGATTCTTCCTGGAAATCATCATCACTTTCCAATACTTGAAGTTTTTTCTTCTCTTGATTGGCATGCTCTTTTGGGTTTGTTTCAGCAGCAACTGCTTTCTCTTGGCCAATATGTTCTTGCATCTGTTCTTTCTGCTGTTGTTTTGTTTCATGAGCACCTTCTTTTTTGTTGTGATTCTCCTTCTCTTTTTCTTCATCGGTACCCTGTGGTGGTTTGGGTACATCAGCAGCAGTTTGTGTCTTTTTTCTTGCATCTTCTTTGGGTTTGGTGATTGGTTGGTATTCAAAATCTGGATCATGTGCTTGTTTTCTTGATTTTTGTTTGAGTCTCTTGACCATGGATCTTTGTTGGGGAGTGGCAGTTTTTTTGGTGGACATGTCTTTCAATTGATCTTCTTTTTTTTGCAATTCAGCCATGAATTTTTGTTCTATTTCTTGCATTTGTGCTCTCATGGCTGATATGAGCTTGTCCTTTTCGTCCTCTTTGGTTGGTGTTTCTGGTTGGTCATGACCTATAAAAATGTTGGATTGTGTTTTGGTTAGTGTAATGAAATTTTGCAGTTTGCTTTAGTATTAGACAATAGTTTACCTTGTGCATGAAATATGTGAGATTTGTCTTGCAGTTCTTCTTATTGGGTTGTCGGTTCTTGTTCATTGACTGCTTCTTGTTGGTTTGTTTGTTGTTCTTCTTGTTCTTGTTGTTGGTCTTCTTCTTCATCAAGGTTTTCTTGTTGATCACCTTTTGTTTGTTGTCTTTCTTCTTCTTCTTCTTCTTCTTCTTCTTCTTCAGTTTCGGTTTCTTCTTCTTCTTCTTCAGTTTCTTCTTCATCAGTCACTTGATTTTTTTCATCATCACTGTTTTCTTCTTATTCAGCACTTTCTGGTTGTTGTTTTTGCTTTCTTTTCTTTTTTTTTTTTGTTGTGCTTCTTGTTCTGATTCTGATGTTGATTCTGAATGATGTTCTTCTTCAAGAAAGTCATCCTCATCACTGTCTACAAGTCTTTCTTTTTTTGTTGTTTTTGTTTTCTTCTTTCGCTTATTGTCCTTTTTGTGGTCATATTTCTTTGCTGAAGAGTTTGTTGATGTGCTTTGATTGATATTCAATAACTGTATTTCTTGTTCAGTTGGGGTTAAAGCACTTTGGTTAACCTGCATTGGAACAATGTGGCATATATCAGTAATACTGTAAATTTGGTCAGTTTCATAAGATGAGTTGTACTGTGAGTAATGTGGGTTAAGTGTCGAAATATGTTTTTTGAAACTGAAAAATGTTACAGTTTCATAACATGAGTGATGTGAAATAAGTGTGTGCTTTGAAACTGAAAATTTTCACAGTTTCATAATATGATTTGTACTACAATGAATGTGAAAGTATTGTTGAATAGATTTGTGCTGTGATTGTATAGAAGAGTTTGAATACCTTTTCAAAGTGAGCAAGGCTGATGTGTTTCCACTTGGAGTACATTCTGCCAAGGTTCCATTTCATAAACCTTGGGAAGCCTTCTTTGTTGGATGGTCGGAGGAGTTTACTGTGCTCACAGTACCAGTACTGTAAAAAAAAAAAAAAAAAAAAAAATTGAAATATGTTTGATAGTTAGAAATAGGTGGATGTCTGATATTTTTGTGGGAAGTAGTTGAGTAATGTGTTTACCAAGAGTAACATGACGCATCCAGTGACACGCCTTGGGTTGTTGTTTGCATTTGCCATTGAATTCATCAGTGTGTCTTTGATTGCCTCAACCCAATTGTACTTCTTGATGTTGTTGAGATTGTCAACATATTTAAGGAAACTCCAACTCAGTGTATGGCTTGTTGTGGGCATGAGAAGTTTCAAGCACAAGTAAAGGGTGATTACCCTTGCAAGATCTTGATGATCATTGGTTGATTTTCCTTTTTTTGTTTGTTGAAACATTTTGGTCAAAGACTTGCCATCCAATCTCTTGACTGATTTGCATCTTCGTTTGTAAAATGGAAGCTCAAAATCCTTTGGTGTTGCATAGGATTTGGTGGTGATGCTGTCTTCTCCACAGTCGATACCAAAAATGATCTTGACATCACTGTTTCTGAGTTTCATTTCCTTTTTGCCAAGTAGAAATGATCTTTTTCTTTTGTTGTAGAGTTTTGTCATTTCTGCTACAATGGAATTGTAGCATCTGCACCAAGAGGCCTTCAGTTGTGTTGAGGAGAGAGCATTTATTAGGTGCCAAAAAGGGGTTTTTTGCAGCTCTGTCTGTTGGGCTTTTGTGAATTTGACCCCCTTCAACAGTTTGATTACTGTTCCGATGTTGGAACGATAATTAAATTGTTGGACTCTCTTTACAGGGACTGCTGCTTTTTTTCCTTTTGATGGCTTGGTTTTTGTTTTGGGAGTTGATTGGCTTTCTTGGAGCTTTCTTCTTTTGGTCGGAGGAGCTTCTTGTTGTTTTGTTGGCTTTCTTTTGTTTGTTTTTGTTGTGGTTGGAGGTGTGGTTGGTGTTTGTTGTGTGGGTGGGGTCTGTGGTGTAGTTCTTGGGCTTTTTCTTGTTGGTGGTGTGGTTGTTTTGTGGGTTTTTTGGGGGGGTCTGTTGGGTTTGGATGTTTTTGGGTGTGGTGGTTTGGTTTTTTGTGGATGGGGAGATGGTGGTGGCATGTGAATGGATACAGGAGATGGATGTTCAAAAGGGGAGATGGTTAAGTCCCTGATTGGATTTGTGGGCGTATGGGTTTGTTTCTTCCAATATCTTCCAACAGCTGTTTCTGAAAAAATGAAAGCGACAGCAGGGTATGAGTAATATAGTGACAAAACTGTATAATTTTGAAGTTTTATATGCAGTTTCTCATGAAGTTATATGTATTTTGTTGGTAACAGTTACGAAACTGTATAATTTGACAGTTTGATTTGCACTTTATAATAAGTTATCTACTTGTTTTGAGTAGTGGTTAAACTGTGTAATTTTGCAGTTTCATTTTCAGTTTGAATAAATTTAGATATGTTACTTGTGTAGTGATGAAATGAAACACTATGATATTGCAGTTTTTATAAACAGTATGAACAATAGTAAGAGGCCATTGTATTTTGTAAAAAGCAACAATAAGAACGAGAAGATTAAAAATTCAAAAATAAGAATAAGAGAAGGCAATATTGAACAACAAGAATAGGAATAAGGTGTTGAATGTGTAAAAACAGGGATTTATGTGTAAAAACAGTGTTTAGAATGTTGAAAAACAGGGAAGAAGAATGTTTGAAAACAGGGGATTATATATAAAAGAGGGTTTATACATTTGGAAGTATGTAAAATGTGTATATACAAAATATGAAAGAATGATGTACAAATGTGAATGAAAAATAATGAGTAGGTGAAGAGAGATGTTACCTTTTTTCCCCATTTTTGTGAGTCGGAAGCCAAGAACTATGAAATCTCTTCAGAGTGGTGATGGTTCTTCGTGTTGTTGAGAGTCGCCGATTGGAGAATACGAACTGCTTGGTGTTGTGTTGAAGATGAACGATTTGGTTTTGTGGTTATGGTAGGGTTTCAGAGGGAATGGAATCGAAAGGAGTAGAGATGGAGGATTGAGAATGCGATTTCGAGCGGCGGAGTGTACTGATCAGACTGAGATGATTGTGGGTGATGAAGATGAACGGTTACGTTTCCTGTTTAGGGTTAGGGTTTCTGAGGCGATGGAGTTGAACGGAAGAGAGATGGAGGACTGAGGAGTCGATTTCGAACGGCGGAGACGTAACAGCGTAGTGATCAGTCTGAGATGTTTGGGACGTGGGTGATGGCTGCGCGCGTGTAAATTGAATGATGTATTGTGGGTATTTTCGTCTTATTGTTAATTTGAGGACTTAATGGAGTAGTAAAATTGTTTTGGGCTTAAACGGGGTAGGATATGTTGGGCTTGGACCTTTGGGTCAGTTCCCCTTTTTTTTTTTTGGCGTGGGACTTATCCATAAGTCTTATATATAAAGTTCAAAATTCATCTAATTTCAAAACAAAATATTTGTGCCAATTAATTTTATATATTTTTAATTGTTATCAATTTTTTATTTTTTTTAATTTACAGATGCTGTTACATTCCATTATCGTCGGACTTCCGTCAGTCGGTCACCGGAGATTCGCCGAAATGTTCAACATCATCGAAAATTTGCCGGAGTATCACCGGGAAGCCGCAAGAGTCTTGTCGGAAGTTTGCCGGAAGTTCACCGGAGTGTTATGAATGTCAATAGAAGTTGCCAAAATATCCAGAACGTTCGCTAAACCTTAAGGCCCCGTTTGTTTTCAGTGATAGAAGGGAGGAGATTGATAGTGAGGAGATTGATAGTGAGGGGATTAGTAAAATTGTGTTTGTTTGATAACCAATAGAGTAGTAATAGTTCATATTTGTTTTGAGAGATAGGGATGAGATTAACCATGTAAAATTCCACAAATACCCTTATTGCATATTATTAAATTTAGACTTATACCAAGTAAAGAATAAATAAATTTTTACTCAATATTATTCTTCTTCTTTTTTTATTTTTTTAATATTAAAGAATCTAATTATCAACAAATTTATTTATTCAATTTTTTTTTAAAATTTTTTTTTCAATATTAATGAGTCCAATAGCAAAACAAATTTGCCACCTAAGTAGTAGATTTGCACCCCATTTGATACCTCTCATTTGATAGAAATTATAATAAATTTCACAGGGCATCATTTTAAATTGTAATAGATTATTTTACTCATGAGAAAATGCATCAAGAGAAAATGAGCCCATAATGTAGTATTGCAATCTTTGGAAGATAAAAACCATCAGTTTCTACAACAACAAAAATACAACACAGAAAGTAACATAATATGGAGTCTTTATAATAACTTGGGGATATATATCAACAGCTAAAAGAACAAGATTGATAGAAAGGCCAAATAAATCACTGTAATGTGCAATTCAATAGAATAAACTTGACTTTAAACATTGACTACCCAAGAAATTCCTGCACATCACAGTAAGGACTCTGCTCGTGATTATGTTCATAAAACATAATACATAAAAGCAAACTTTCAGTAAGTCCAGCATTTCTTTGTGACAAATTTTTCCACAGCTAGACATTTTTGGGGGGAAAATTTGAATCCCTGATTCTATAATTAACAATTTGACCAAATTAATTTTGTGTCAAAAGTCTAATTGCCCAAAATAAGAAAAAGCCCCAATTCCTGACTCTATAAAATACCCACATAGAACAGGTCAGCATTCTCAACAA
Organism: Camellia granthamiana; assembly: GCA_036172215.1. Lineage (NCBI taxonomy): Eukaryota > Viridiplantae > Streptophyta > Magnoliopsida > Ericales > Theaceae > Camellia > Camellia granthamiana. Next base: position 56,241,071 of record CM069914.1, on the reverse strand, counting down.
ATAGCAATAGTAAGTGCCCTACTGCATAACAACAATAATACATGAACTACAGATTTTCTACTACTAAGTTACAAAAACCAGCCCAACATTGGAGCAACATTTACTTAACAAAAAGACCATCATAAAGTATTGCAGCAGCAGAAACTACCTAACCTATAATATTTATGCATCACATAATATATTATAAGTCATATGGGAAACAAAAAGACCATCATACAGTAGATGCCACATTTAAATATGACCTTCCAATAGTAAAGAAACCCACTCCATTTTGTCATTCTCATCTAAACTGAAAAGCAAGTTAACTTTGTCTGCCATCAATCTTTGGGTATTACTCATTAGCAACTTCAGAAGTTCTGTATTAACCGACCTCCTCTGTTGGGATAGGTTATGTGAATATCCTATCCTATGAGCAATCTCCACCATTGTAGTATTAGTATTCTCAATGAATGATCCAAGATTTTTTGCCATCTCTGATAGTTCAGTGGGAATCCCTTCAGTAGGTCGAGCCCGCTTTTTCCCAGTTTTAGTAGAGTCAGCACGGTTGGGAACATTACCTGCAGTAGACATTGAGTAATCCGTATCACCCATGTTCATACTAAACTGTTCAACAGGAGACTGTTCTCCTTCTTCTGCAGTTGCATTTGCATCCTCTTTTTCCATGGCTGCAACTGCATCAGCAGGATCCTCAGCCAGTTCACCAGTCGCCTTATCCTTCCCAAATAGAATAAGCCAATCTTCATAGAATGGGAATGGCCTGTTTCGCATCCCTTTTGCATCTGGCACCCTCTACATAAGTGATTATGTAATTATTAAAAAGAACAAATTGATTTATAAGTACATAGACATACAAATAACAACATAAAAATGAGATTTACCCTAACATAGTTCTGCCATACGTCGTCACTATCAATAAGCACCATCTTTTGTTCATCATCCTAACCAAAACCACATATGTTTAACATATCTTGCAGAGCATTATATTGTTTCCTCCAAAATTTAATCTTCGAGTCGATGTGAGGACTGGCTCGAAGATCAGTTCCAGGAAATGCACTTAAGATCTTCTTCTCACATTCATTGTAGAAGCCTGCCCTAAACTGATTATTATCAAGCTTCCACCTGGGATTACTTGCTATTACATCCTTCATGGTTGTAATGAGGAATACTTCCTTACGGTGATTCCAAAACCTTCGAGGGTTCCCCTTTTTACGAGAACTAATGGTACCTGTGTCATCCATACTTATATATATGTATATCATAAGTTTAAATCATAACACACATGTCAATCATAAATAACAAATCAACTTACACAACATTTGTTACAAATACCACACAAAAACTAAACAAATAAGGTTCGAATTACATGGCATAATAAACTCTCACTATTACATAAAAATCATCATACAACACTAAACATTTATTGATCAGATGCTTTAACAACATCAATCATTTCATCTCCTAATTCAGTAGCTGAAGGAGGAGGATTCATTTCCTTGTTCTTATCATCATCAAGATCCATAGGCATTTCACGTTGTATGAGATTGTGGAGAAGGCAGCATGCAGTGATAATACAAAATTGAGTCTTGATTGGAAAGTAAGAATAAGTCCTCAATATTGCCAACCTCATTTTAAGTAGTCCAAAACACCTCTCAATGACGTTACGAGCAGAAGAGTGCCTCATGTTAAAAAACTCTTGTGGAGTTGTTGGGGCACCCCCTTCTCTCCATGTGGAAAGATGGTAACGTTGTCCTCTATATGGTGCAAGAAAACCCTCTCCATTTGTGTAACCCGCATCTATGAGATAGTAGTGGCCTGCAATTATGTAAGATGGTTTCACTATGCATATAAGAAAATAATTGTTTAATATAGATATAGTGTACCTATATATATAACAATATATAATTATCATACCAGTAGGGACTGTTAACCCATTGGGTCTATTGACAGCATCTCTAAGTACCCTAGAGTCAGAAGCAGATCCTTCCCATCCAGGCAAGACATATATGAATTGCATGTCTTGGGAGCACACACCCAATACATTTGTGGCAATTTCTCCCTTTCTTGTTCTATACCTTGGTTTGTCTATTGCAAGGGCAAGAACCTTAACATAGGTTCCATCTAAAGCACCAAGACAATTCTAAAAAAAAAAGTATTATAAAATTAATATAGGTAATACAAAAATATAATATCTTAATTAAGCGAAATTGTAAATATATTGTACCTAAAAACAACTCCACCTATCATCTATACAATTAGCAATTATCGGTTCAGGCTTCTTAAGGAGGAGACCATGGAGGCGCAACACAGCCTTCAGAACATTATTGAAGTGCTTACTAACTGTTTGACCACTCCGCATGAAATTAAATTTAATTTTGCGGTTCTTAGTGTGATGTGCAATCACATTCAAAAACATTGCTACTTGCTCCTCTAAAACGACATACTTTGAATCAGATAGTCCAACACTTCGCACCAACCCACATAAAAGCATGAATGTACGCCTATTCATCCGAAGTTGGTCATGACAATTTATGTCACTATCGTTGACCAATCTATTCAAATGGTCAATTTATTTTCCATAGGGGTGAGGTGATCTAGGTAGTTGCAACCTAATTTCTTTCTTCTTGAATGCAGCACGTAAAATCACTATATACATAGCACATGCATAATTAATGGATGAAACAACATATTGGAGGGCTACAAATTCCTCTATAAGGTTCTTTCTCCTTTTCTTAGTGGCATAATTATTATCCATCTACAAAAAATGAATAAACAATAAGCGGCTAAAGTTAGCACAAAAAGTAGAACAAATAATAGATAATAGAAAGTGTTTAATATGATAAAACAGATTGTAATGGCTAAAAAGCCATAGTAGAGTGAGTTTGAATTTATCATATTAAAGATGTGCAGAAAAGTAAAGAAAATGATGTGATAACTTATAGTGACTTTTTGACTTTTTAGCTAAACTGTATAATTGACAAACTAGACTTATTATTTCATAAATTGGAGGGGACCAAGTGTGTGGGTCTGAACATTTGGCAGTGTTTGGTGTGAAGATCTCTCTGCCTCAAGTTCTTTTACTACATTGGAAATAATGCATCCAGCAAATAGAGTGTAACAATATCAAAAAAGAAAAAATAAAAAACAAAAAGAAGAATGAACTAAGTACTGACATAGTCTTTCACAGAAAATTGAAGTAAAATAGGTATTAAACAATGATGACTTTGGTTTATTAGAGACATTGGATATTAGTTTGACATGATGGTTTCAAACAGATTAGTGCTATATTTATTTACCTAAAAACTTCATTTTCTTCATTATCTTGCTTAGACTGTGCTAAGAAGACAGAGGATTGGTTCAATTTTTATGAGATGCATAAATATAACCAGATCAAATCAACAGCAAAAGCAAGAATCGAAATAGCAACTGGAAATAAGAATCCGCCCAAAACCCTTCCCTACTGTAGCCTCCAAAACCCTCCCCCAAAGACCTTGAAGATAAGAAGAAACTTATATATGTGCCAAAAGCCAATTAAAAATCAACTACAGATAACAAAATTCCATTCATTTATATCAAAATTATACCAATTACTCCTTAAACAGTTCGAAACTACACCAATTTGAACAAAAGATAACTTGACGATGATAACCATAACAATACTGGAATTTTTTTCCTAATAAGTAGCAAGAACAATACTGTTATTATCCCAATAAAGACTTAGATAAACAAATAAACCAAAAAATAAAAAGAAATTTTACCTTATACAGTTTGAAATTACACTAATTTGAATCAAAGACAACTTGATAATCAGAACACTACCCAATTCCTCCTTGTACAGTCTGAAATTAAACTAATTTGAATCAAAGACAACTTGATAATCAAAGCAATACTGGTATTATCCCAAGAAAGACTCAAATTAAAAAATAAACCAAAAAGAAAAAGAAAAAACCCAATCTGACATATACCCAATAAGATCTATTATAGGGCATAGAAAAGCCACAGATGAATGCAAGTTTAGATCCAAGCAACGATGAACTAAATCGAACTAAATAAAAGAAATAAATAAATTAATTAATTAAACTGATAACAGTTAGCTTTTCTCACCTGCAACACCAACAACTATCAACAACAAAATCGACGAACAGTACAATAAAAAAACAATGTTTCTTAAAAAAATGATGATACACTATTTTACAAATCAAAACAAGATCAAATTAACAAAACAAAGATTAAAAAGAAAAAAGAAAATAAACCACAAAAAAGATTTACAAATCAAAGATTACAAATCATAAACCACAAAAAAAAAACAGGGTATAATTTGGGGTAGAGAATCTGATAGCGGGATTAACAAAAAATAAAAAATTACTGACGTAGCAGATGCTCAGCTGAATCTAGAGAGCTTGCTATACTGAGATCGAAAATCTGATGTGAGAGAGCTTGCTGTCCGAGATTGAAAATCTGAAGAAGAAGAAGAGCTTCTCTTGCCTCTCCCTTTTGTTGCTGCTGCTTTGATGAGTTAGGGCTAGGACAACAATATGGGTAAAGAAGTAAATCACACCCCTAATACCAACGGACTAACTTTGAATACCAAGTTTTGGGGCAGACTGTGAATCCCCTCTACAAGGCCTGTATGAAGCCGTTTGGCTTATCAATCCGTCTCTCACCTCTGTAAACAAACAGAATATTAAATGGGACCTACAGTTATACTAATCCCAATCCCCCTCTTATCCCCCAAAACAAACGGGGCCTAAGAATATCATTAGAGACTCACCGGAATATCCAAAATATTGCTCGAAAAAAATTAAGAAATTAGAGTAAAAAAAGAGCAAAATGTGCTAAATATTGATAAATTAAAAGAAAAAAAAATGTAATGACAAAAAATAGCAACAATGGAAAAAAAATGTTATTTTTCAATTTTTATAGGGTTTAAGCAAATAATCTTCAATATTGATCAAATTGAAAAGAAAGCTTTGAAACTGTAAAATGTTAGTTTCAAAGCAAAAATCTATTGAACATTTATCTTTATTAATCAAACTAAAAAACATGTTATGAACCGCAAAATTTTGCAGTTTTAAACCATGATTCATTCTAGCACAAAAAAAAAAAAATGGAAACTGCAAAATTTTACGGTGTTCACCACCTGTAATTAAAACTCGAAAATAACTTGTTCAGAATTTGAAAATTTTCTCCATAAAAATAGAAAAGAGAAGTGTATAGCAAACAAAATGTAGAAAAATTAAAAGATTGAAGGAGAGAGGCAAATATAGAGAGATGATTGTAATTCGAGAACTATTTTTTGTTTAGATCTAGTCGGATCTGATGTAGATCTACTTAGATATGATGTACTCAGATTTGATGTAGATTTACATCATGTCTAAGTAGATATACTCATATTCTTCATCGGAAACATATCTTCTTCACCGTTGGTAAAGGTAAAGTAAGGAGTCGGTGGTTGCCGGTGAACCCCAATCGATGGTAGTCGTTGGTCGCCGATGACTATATATCAGAAAGAGAAAGAGAAGAAGCAAGATGTCGTTGCCTGTTAACGATCGCCAAAAATCACAAAGTGCAAAAGAGGCAGAGAAGAAGAAAGACAGAAAAAAAGAAGAAAAACATTATAGAACTTTTGAGTAAAAACAAAAGGTTATGGGACTAAATAGGCTAAACATTTTTCAAAGAAGATTTCTTGGTAATTTGCCCTTTTTTTGGGGAGGGGGAACAAATTATTTGGAAGTGCTATTTAAAAGAGGAAAAGTCTATTTAGTCTCACAATTTTTTAGATACTCTCAAAAATCGATTACATATTTTTTTTCTTCATTATTCTTTATGCATTCGTTTTTCTCTATCTCTTTCTCTTCTTGAGTTCCGACAACCAAGCCTTTCTTTTTCTCTTTCTCTATCTGACTAGTGGTTGATCCATGCAATGCATGTGCTAGTTTTTTAAAAAAAATATTTGATAATACAATGTGCATTATAAAAGAATAATTTAATTTTAATTATTTATTTTGATAATATTAGTGCTATTATTCTATAAAATTGTTACTTGAATACTTATATATATATGTTAATTTTAGTTAAATTATTCATGTATTTTAATAATTTTAATTCTATCGTATTATAAAAGTGCAATTATAATATAACAATTTTGTATGATATATATTAAATTATAAAATAGTAAAGTAAATACTCATTTTGATATTAAAAATAATAGTTAACTTAGAAGAATAATTAGTAATATAAAATTAAAAGTAATTCTAACTATTTAATTTTTTTATATTCATTTAGAAAATAAAAATATATAAAAATAGAAATTATATAAAATTTATTAAAAAAATTAAATATAAATATGTTGTAATTGGATTATCATAAATGATTATATATATATATAAATTATTCATGTATTTTAATAATTTTAATTCTATCGTATTATAAAAGTGCAATTATCATATAACAATTTTGTATGATATATATTAAATTATAAAATAGTAAAGTAAATACTCATTTTGATATTAAAAATAATAGTTAACTTAGAAGAATAATTAGTAATATAAAATTAAAAGTAATTCTAACTATTTAATTTTTTTATATTCATTTAGAAAATAAAAATATATAAACATAGAAATTATATAAAATTTATTAAAAAAATTAAATATAAATATGTTGCAATTGGATTATCATAAATGATTATATATATATATATATTAAATTATAAGATTGTAAAATAAACACTCTTAATTAAATTAAAATATCAACAATATAAAAGAAATTCAATAATAATTAACCAAAAAAGAATCACATAATAACATATAAACCTAAAGAGAAAAAATTATGAAAACATCCAAACAATAGATACATCTCAATATGTGAAGTGATTAATCATCTGTAATATGATGTCAAAACATAAAAGAACTTATTATTCAACAATTGAAAAAGTAACTCAAGTAATAAATCTAAACTTTAGAGGTTTATTGAGAGTATCATTACTGTGCAGGTTTTTCCTCTTGTGAATTGTGATTATATAAAATGATGTAGGAAATGAAGTACATTTTCATATATAAAATCACTATAAAATTTAAATGGCAAATCCATAATATAGAATTGGTATTGAATATAGAATAATATACAGGAAAATAAAAAGAAGAAAAAAAGGTAATTTAGCATTTAAAAAATATCCTAATACCCTTAAAAGAATTAAGAAGAAAAATGTGAAACGCAAAATTGGTATTGGGTTTATGGACTATCTCAATTTACGATAAAAAATTTATGGAAAATAAATATCTGTCAAATATAGTCCATAAAAATAGATAAAGTTAGTATAATTTAAATTATGTTTAGGTTTGTATAGAACTCTATATGTAATTAAGAAAATATATACTGGCGTGACTTTCTTAGAAACAAGTAAGTCCTTATAATGTGTCACCTAAGTATGGAAAAAAAAAATACTACTTTTAATAATTATATGTATATATATGATATATCGGTGACCGACGACCACCATTGATTAGGATTCACCGGTAACCATCGACTACCAACTCCTTATTTCACCTTCACTGATGGCGAAGGGGATGAGTTTTCTACAAAGAAGATGAGCAGATCTATCCAAATCTATCCAACTAGATCTAAACCCAAAATAATTGCCGAAGTACAATCTTCTCTCTATATCTGTTTCTCTCATTCGATCTTCAATTTTTTTACCTTTTCTCTATTACACACTTCTATTTTATTATTTTAATGGAGAAAATTTTCACATTCTGAATAAGTTATTTTCGAGTTTTAATTACAAGCGGTGAAAATTGTAAAATTTTACAGTTTTAGTTTTTTTGGTACTGAAATGATATGAATTATGCTTTAAAACTGCAAAATTTTCCATTTTTATAACGTTATTTAAAACTATAAAAATTTGCAATTTCGTAACTCGTTTTCCAGTTTGATTAATAAAAATAAATACTTAATAGAATCATCCTATGAAACTGTGACATTTTACAATTTCAAACCTTGCTTTTTAGTTTGACCAATACTAAAAATTATTTGCTTAAATCCTACAAAAATTGAAAAATAATATATATTTTTTCTCATTGTTATTGTTATGTTTTTTTTCTTCTTTCAGTTTATCAATATTGTTGGCTTTTTTGGCTTTCGAAGGGTAATATTGTAATTTTAAGCGTGCCAGTAAGGATCAATCAGTCCTTACGAAAGATTAATTGCCAACTAATTATCAGACGATTGTGTTTTAGTTCTCTCAGCCTCAATGAAGAGGACTTTTACTAGCGGCTTGTTTAGGAAAATTTAGTAAATAACAATTAAGTGAAGAATAATTTCAGAATTTCATTAAGTAAAATGAAAAACTTATAATGATCTGACCCAGCCTCGTAGAGGTTTACAGCAACAAGCTATTTGAAACTACTCATATGAATGAAATGCATTATAGGAATTTGAAGTACAGAAATGTAAAGAACTGTAAAAATTGGAAGGGAAAAGAAAGTAAATAAAACTGATTTTTTTATCTGAGTCTGGATCCTTCACTCTGGGGCCTTCTCTGCTATTTATACTTCTCAATGATAACCGTTGAAGTGGGCTTCTAACCGTCGAAATGTCCTCCCATGATTGCTGAACATGCTCTTTCACAGTTAGTCCCACTACGCTACCTTTGCAGTTAGGCTTCCCTCCTGATTTTGAATTTGAACTTTGTGAGTAACCGTTAGGCCACATCACCTTATATCCCTCGATTGTTCCAGTGCTACGCAGACCCATTATTATCAATACGGGCTGACACGTGTTTGACTATGGTTAACAACTTGTATTAACTCCCCAAATTGCCCTTTTCATGCCACGTGTTGAATTGTGATTGGCTTTTACAAATTATACAACCAACATTACTCCCACACTAATATACCCAATACTTGGTGATATTAGTGGATCAAGACACTTTACCCACGTCCTAGGACATGCATGGGCTTTGCATTTCCTTAGAACTGCAACCAACGTCCATTATTGCAATGTTTGTACTGCATTAAATTCTCTTATACGCCTTGAACATTTCCCACTATCTGAGCATTCGAAAAGATTGGTACAATCCTCATGGCTAAGCAAACCTTTTCTTACATTAATCGAGCATACGAGGAGTCTATGGAAGATGACTATAGGCCTCGAAATAATCTCAGTGCATTTATTGATTACACTTATCCACCTCAATTTATGCAAATTATGGAAGCTTTTGCAACATACCAACCTCTAGACCTAACGTTTGCCAATTACGAACCCTTAGATTAAGCATTTGCAAAAATGGATCTTGTAAACTCTTTGTCTGCCCCATCATCTTCTGTATGGGACACAGCTGCTTCTTCCTCTACCCTGCCAACCTCTGCATGGGACACAACTGCTCTTTCTTCTTCCAAGTCTACTAGCTGGGGAAGCTGGCCAGAACCTGATGAATCCAAACTAAGGGAGCGAATTCGCCATCGATTCATCGAATTCGCTGATCCTCAATCTATCCCTTCTTTTGCTCGGAGCTCAGTGGTTTACCCCTATGTACCCATCGATCACCAACGCAGTCTAGAGGACAACTTACTTGTAGCGTGGTATACATCTTTTATGCCTCCGAAGATAGTGCGAGCAACTCCTTGTCCAGAAGAAACACAAGGATACAATCTGCCATTCTTGGCCAAGAGAGCAAAACTTTGCTCTTCTGATTGGCTTGAATGTATGAATAATCCTCAGTTCCCTTCTGCTTTTGGGGTGGACCCTCCTACGCCTTCTCTTCCTCAAAACCCTCACTGGATGGAAGAACTGAAACTTACTCTATTTGAGAATCAATTTCTTCCTTCCTAACAACCTCCAGATCTTCCCACTATATTTGAGTGATACCAAGCTCAACTTTTGCTTGCAGCCTTTTCTCACTTGCCCTTCAATGTTCTTGGAGGTGATATTCTTCTTAAGAACTTTTGATGGGCTTGTGGCTTTATGACTCGGGGTCATGTCCTTAACCCCATTGCTCAAGTAGAATTTTAGATGTTTTTGGATCAACTCCCACTTCTTCTCCATTGGTACCAAACTTCTTTGGCTACCAGTTAATCTTTGGACAAAATCTTGGCCCATCGAATTCAAACCCAGTATGAAGCAGAGAATCTTATCGACGAATATAATGACTTCAAGAATAAAGATTCTGTATACTGGGATGAACTAGATATAGATGAGATGGAACAAGGATTGAAGGAAATGGAGTTCAAAATGAAAGCTGAACAACTTTTCCATCAAATAAGAACATATCAACTACAGCAACCCAGCTTGGATAGGATAGAGGGCAGAATAAAAAAGGAACATAAATTCATTGACCATTGTTGGAGCAAATTTTATGACCTTGTTATTCTTTCTATTCCTTATTTTTATGAAATTGAATTTGTAGCCAAGAAGGCTTTGTAATATAATTATTTTCATATCAATAAAGCTAGGCTTTTCTTTCTTTATTCAGCATGCTCTGGTTTTATATTCCAATTGCATACTTGTAACCATTCTATTCGTCCAAAGCAAACAAAATCAGAGCTTCGAATTTACCAATTTTGTTATTCAAAACCTGATTTGAACATTTCCAATGGAATACTGGAAACCTAGTTTGAATTTCTTCAACATATGGAGTATAATTGACAATCTTTGCCTTAGTTCTTCTCATTCCAATCATATGGTTAACACAATCAACAACTTTGAATTAACTATCTTTGCTTCGAAAAAGCAGTCTACGTGTTTCGAAGTATGGAAACTTCCCCTAGGAATTGCGCTGTTTTATTCTTAAAGAGTGAGTCCCTTTGGGTTCTTTCACTGCTTAACCAAATATTGGTTTTTTCCAACTTCGAAGTCTAAAACAAACAAATTCTGCAGCAGAGTATTCTAAAGTTTACTTCGAAGAATTTTATTTTCAATAAGAAACCTAAAAGCAAGTCTTTAATCTCCTTGAAGCAAACAAATACCTGAGCATTCTTGTACTCTTAGGTATGAAACATGCTTTGAAGTCAACTTCTTGCTTTCGAAGCCTTTGTAGGATGTTGGACGTTTGGCTTTAAAGCCAAATCTTAATTTCGAAGCCAAATACTTGTTTTTCAAAGCCAATCCGGATATCCAACATACGTTTTCCTCCAGAAACTTTTCTTCATTTTAAATTTGGGACCCTCTATATTTTAAAATAAGGGTTTTAATTTCACATGGACCCAAATCATAAAATAATCATTTCGGATCCACCTGACCCACTCAACTTATTCGGGTAACTTTTGGACATAAAGGCTTAAAAACCCCTTCCTTTCATATTCCACCTATCTTTTTGCCTAAAAAATTCCTTTTTTTTTTTCCTTTTGAACTTGTTTGCAACTTTTGCTTCTTACTCACCTTTCTTTTTTGCCCCTTCAGTAATGGCTTCTCTGAAAGTGCAAACCGTTGAGCGTGTGAGTCCTTCTGTAGCTTTAAGGAGACTCATCAATGAAGAATGTGAAAAGTACAAAGTTGGTGAACAGTGTGCTGTTGATGGATGCATTTTTATTCCTCGCCGTCATGTTCAAGGAGAGTATGTGCTTGGACCCATTTTTAAGGAGGCCCCCGCTCAGCTCCCTGCCTTATACCCTCGTCTAGAGAATCATTGCTTACTCTACGAGGGGGGCTTTGACTGGGAAAACTGGAGGTTAAATCAACCCCACTACTGCTGGCCCACAATGAGACCTGAATGGAAAGAATAGTATGATCAAGTTGTCCCTGCTAGGACACTTGACCTTCAGGAACTTTGCCTCCTTGATGCCCTTCGATTAGCCTGAAGACCCTTTCCTTATACCTGTTGCATTATGTTTTTGGAATTCTTCTTTTATTTTTTTTCAATTTCGATGCGATATGATGGCCCCTAGCATTCTGGATATATGCCATCTTCTAGGTTTATCCCCCATTGGCACTCCTTTTGGCCCTGACTATCCCGATCTTAATGTGCCCTTTTCCATCCCTCCTTTGAACTTCTCCTTCAGTGATTTTGCACAGTCTGAAAATCCAAAGGAAGGCCCTGTGATAGACAAAGAGTTCTTCTCCTTTCTTTTGTACTGGCTTTGTAAATTCTTATTTTGCACCTCTTCTCAGAGGATTATGCCTAAGTTTGCTCTCCTTGCTAAGGCTCTGGCTTTGGGGAAGAAAATAGCCTTAGCTCCATATGTTCTGGGCCATGTATATAGAGCATGCTCCCAATTTTGTGAAAAACCTTTAGATACTAATTAAGGGGGGCCACTCTGGATATTACAGCTCTGGCTTTTTGCTTATTTCACTATCTTGCATTCTAAGTGTTTGAAATTTTTGCTATCAAATCCTACATTTTATGGAATAAAATATGCCAGAGTTTCACTTTATCCCTTCACTTTTGCCTTCTATTTTACTTTCTTTCATCAACTCCCAGCTTCCCCTTCTTCTCACACCTTCTTCTATTCCTTCGAAGCCAATACTGGCCTAGCCTGGTTGAGGACTTTCTTGGCTAATAAAACTGTTCCCAGCCTCAGCACAAGGATATGTGGGCTTCTATTTTAACTCCCCGAGAGCATTGGCACTTTAAATCCTAAAGCTTACAAGTGCATAGCAGAAGCCTACTGCCCTGTTTAATTTGCCAGGCAATTTAGGCTTACCCAAGGGATCCTTATTCCCCTCTGCAGTCAAACCAACCCCAATCTTACCACTAGAGAGCTGAAAGTTCAAAGACCCAAGCTAGAGGAGGTAACCTCCAAACTCATTCAAGACTTAATCGAATTTCAGTTCATGCTCTTCATCCCACAAAGCACTGTACTAAACAAGTATTAGAACTGGTGGTCAGCAAATATGGAGGTGCTCTTGGCAATACCTCCCAAAGACCTGCTGGTGGGACTGGACTTGCCTTCTCAGACCCAGCCTAAGGGGACTGGGCTCATCACTTCTTCTACAGCTCCTGTTACTACAAAGAGAGCTCCTTCTGCCTCTCCTCCTTCTCCTAGAGTTACTAGGGCTGCTTCGAAGAAAGGTATACATTCCTTATCTTTCTTTTTCCTTTTCTTTATAATGCTTACTTCTTTTATTTATAGCTTTCTTTTATGCAGGAGCTTCACAAGTAGAGTCTCCTCAAAAGGCTCAAGCCCTAAACATTCTTAAGGATAAGCAACAATAGCAAAAGAAGAGAAAACTTGTGTTTACTCCTGAAGAGGAGGAAATACCTGAAGAGGAGAAAGAAACAGAAAAAGAGAAAGAGATACCACTGAAAAGAAAGAAGAAAATGACAGTTTCTCCCTCTGACCTTATTGGGGACTCTACTCATGAAGCAGCTGCCAAAGTAGTAGAAGATGAGCACTCCAAAGAAATTATTGTATTTCAGAGGTCTGAGAAAATGAGACAGCAGCAAGTATTAAGGGATGAAGCTGTTGTTGCTGATGCACTCCAAAGAGAAACTGCAAGAAGGCAACAAACTGCTGAACATTATACCCTTCGCAGTTCTCCAACCATTACTACCAGTTCTGAAACTGGTAATTTCCTTTTGTGTCTCTAGTTTCCTTTCTCAAGTTTTCAATACTGAAACTTAACATTGCTTCATATTTCTTATTCTACAGCAACAGTTACTCTACCTCCTCCTTTGATAATGGTTTCTTCAGTCTTATCTGAAGTTAAAAGACCATTTGAAACACCCTCGAAAAGGAGGAAGACAATTGACACTAAAGTACCTTTAAGTGTAGAGCCCATTTAGGCAATACTCTCACTTCTTGATTCTACACTTTTCACACATTTTTTGAGGCAAAGCATTCCTATATCTTTATCCTTTGGTTTAACTACATATCTTCCTCATCTAACCGTTAACTCAGCCCAATTTACTCTCCTTACAATCCTTGCTGCTCCTTCCCATCCTGAGGAGATCCCAGTTATTACTTCATCTCCAGTGATAGCTGATTCTCCCAGAGAAGATACTAGTAGCTCACAAATTCTTTGTTCACCATCACTATCCAGCTCCAGTCCTTCTTCTCTTGACTTACTGGTGGCCAGGACTATGGAAACTACTAGGAACACTTCATCATCTTCTCCTATCCCTATGTAGCCATCTGTTTCTTCCACTAGAGCCTTTTTTGCGCCACCAATGTCAATGGAAAAGATGGACATTTTTGAAGTTAGACTGGCTAGCCTTTTTGACATGCTTTCTACCATTCCAGTAGCCAGTAATGAAACTGAGACATTGGTTCTGGCTGACTCTCTCTTAGAAATTTTTGAGAGTTCTTCAACCATCAGTTTGGCTTCCTTACCTTCACTGGACTTGGGCATCTATTTGGAGTTGCTGACATTATTCTCGAGGATTCCATTCGAAGCCTTGTAAAGACTTATTATCAAGAATGGTTTCCTCCAGTGTTGCAAGGTCATTGAGCAATCTAACATGGTTATTTCAAGTCACTTGTCTCAGGTAGCAGCTACCATAGATTTTTATGTCAACATCTGCCATGTTGCCAAAGCTGCAGAGGAGAAATTGTTGAGTGACCACGAATTTGTTTCCCATATACATGCCGAGGTGTCTGAATTGAAAGAAAAACATTCCTTTGTCTCTCAATTTCAAACCCAACTTTTGGAGAAGAAAGCTTAATTAGAGGAAGAGTTGTCAATAGTTAACCTAGTTTTGGATCGAACTGTTACAAAGCTACAAATCACCAACCAAGGGCTGGCTGATCGAAGGTAGGAGATGACTACAACCATTCAGTTGTTTCTATCCCTTAAGAGTAGAGAATCAATTGTAAGGGAACAAATACAACATTGTACTGACTTTTGGGCTAATCTATGGCTGCATGTACTTAACTCCTTATGAAATGAAATCTTTATTTACTATTTGAGTATTTTCATGCTTCTCTTGTTTAGCATTTTCTATAATCATTGTGTTTCCCATACAGTTGGATAATAAGGTTTCAAGTACCTACCATTAATTTTCTTAGGGTGTACATACCCATTCAAATTTCCTAAATGGTATGCTCCCTAAGGCAAGACTCTATGAACTTGATACGGTCCTTCCCAATTAGGTGACCATTTGCCAAACTTATGGCTTTTAATTCCTATTGGGCGTATTATCTTCCATACCAAATCACATTCATCAAAACTAATGTGCTTGACTTTCTTATTATAGTTTTTTGTTACTTTCTTCTTTTGGAAAAGAATGCTATTTAATGCCAAAATTCTAGTTTCATCCACATTTTTTAATTCCAAGAACATGCTCTGATGGTACTGCTCAGGAGCTAACTAATCCTGGCATCTCACCCTCAAGGACTTAATGTTAATTTCTACAAGTAACACTGCATCATGCCCATATACTAAGGTATAAGGAGTAACTCCTATACTTGATCTTGGAGAAGTCCTACAAGCCCACAATATATCCAACAACAAGTTATGATAATCCCTAGGATTGTCTTCCACAACTCTCTGTATTCCTTTTTTCAAAGACTTATTGGATGATTCTGCATGACCATTTGCTTGTGTATAATAAGGGGTGGAATTAACAAGACTAATTCCAAACTCTGCCACGAAAGACTTTACCATCTTTCTATCAAATACAGTTCCATTGTCCACTGTTATGGTTTGTGGGATGCCAAACCTGTGAATCAAATCTTTAATAAACTCAATAACTTCAGTTTGGTCTACAGCCTTATATGGTTTAGCTTCGACCCACTTAGTGAAGTAATCTGTGGCCACTAAGATGAAACAATGGCTTCGAAGAGGGTGGATGTATTTTCCCTATCATATCCATAGCCCAACCTCTAAATGGTTAGGGTTTCACAACTGCATATAAATTAGTTATTGGTACATGTCTTATCATGCCATGCTTTTGGTATGCCTGGCAACTTCTAGTATACTCCATGCAATCTTTAAAGATGGTTGACCAATAGTAGGAATGTCTTCGAAGCAACCATCTCATCTCCACACCAAGCTGATGGGCACTACAAATGCTTTCATGATTTTCAGCCATAGTTGTCAATGCTTCCTTTGGCCCTAGACATTCTAATAACAATCCATCCGCTCTGCTTTTGTAAAGAGCATTACCATACACTATGTATTGCATAGATTGTAATTTGATCTTTCTGTTGGCTTTCGAAGATAGGTCAGTTAGGTACTGCATTATTGGATGCCTCCAATCTTGATCTTGTAAGTCATTATGATTGACTTCTAACACCACATTCCTTTTAGTTAAAGGTGGTATTAATTTTTGATACGTTACTTGACTTATGTTCATTTGAGTGTCATCCTTTCTCCTGAAATTCGAAACTTTCTGAGCTATATCATTGGCTTTGTTATTCATGAATCTTGGGATATAAGTCACGTTTGCTATTTGAAACTGAAAAAGCAAATGTAATGCAACAACATAATATGGCAACATGCTTGTACTTTGACATTTGAAAATTTCTTTCACTTGATTGACCACCAATTAAGAATCTCCAAATATATCAACCACATGAGCTTGTAATCCAATAAGCATTTCCAGTCCCATTATTAAAGCTTCATATTCAGCTTGATTATTGGAACAAATAGTTTCATCCACTCTGAACCCATGTGTGGTTTCTATCCCCTATGGTGACTTAATTACAACGCCAATTCCAATCAGACCATTGGCCTTTGACCCGTCGAACCACATCTGCCATGCCTCAACATTGATCATACCAAGGTCTATTATCTCCTGGCTTTCCATTTGACATGGATGACCTGTCAAAAAGTTAGCCAAAACTTGTCCTTTTACTGCCTTTTGGAGGACATATTCTAGATGAAACTCTGACAAGGCCAATATCCATTTGCTAATTTTTCCTCTCAACATTGGTCCAGATAACATATACTTAACCAAGTCTGTGGTTACAATTACCAAAACAACATTAGGCAAAAGATAATATCTTAATTTCATTGCTGCAAAGTACAATGCAAGGTACAGCTTTTCTACAGCTGAGTATTTACATTCACAAGAATTTAAAAACCTACTAAGGTAATAAACTGCTTACTCCTTGCATTCTTTATTGTCCTAGGCTAGGAAAGCTCCCAATGAATCTTCTGCTGTAGCAATGTATAACTTCAACGGTTTGTCACTTTTTGGTGGCATCAGCACTGGAGGCTTGGCCAAGTAGGCTTTAATTCCTTTAAAAGCAGTTTGATGCTCTGCTGTCCACACAAACTCTTTTTCATCTTTCAACCTTAATAAGGAAGAAAATACTTTAGTTTTCCCTACAGTGTTAGAAATAAATCTTCGAAGAAAATTAACCTATCCAAGGAATTTTTATACTTCTTTCTTACTTGATGGAGGCTTGGCATCAATGATGGATTTGGCTTTATTCTGATCAATCTGTATTCCCTTCTTGTGTACTACATAGCCCAAGAAGTTTCCAGATAATACACCAAAAGCACATTTGAGAGGATTAAGTTTCAACTTGAACTTTCTCATTCTTTCGAAAGCTGTTTCCAAGTGAACCAAATGTTCCTCCATGAACTGGGATTTTACTACAATGTCATCAATGTAACACCCTAAATACCCTTCAATGAGATCATGAAAGATAGTGTTCATTGCCCTTTGAAATGTAACCCCAGCATTCTTTAGGTCAAATAGCATTTTACCCCATTTGAAGGTGCCAATGTTCCCAGGACATCTGAATGATATCTTATGGACAATTCCTCTGCAATGCAGATTTGGTTGTAACCAGAATGCCCATCCATCATAGATAAAATCTTGTGCCCTGCTAAACTGTCCACCAATAAGTCTATTGTGGGCATGGGGTACTCATATTTTGGAGTTGCTAAATTCAGGTTTCTAAAATCAATGCATACCCTCATTTTACCATTCTTTTTAACCACAGACACAATATTGGATAGCCATTCAACATATCTGTCTGTTTTAATAAAGTCTGCCTTAAGGAGCCTAAGAATTTCCTCCTTGACCTTCTAAATCACTTCAGGACTTATCCTTATTGGCTTTTCCTTGTATGGCTTGAAATTAGGCTTCATAGGGAGCATATGTTCCACTAATGACCTATTCAATCCTGGCAGTTCATTATAAAACCATGCAAAACAATCTTTGTATCTCTTTAAGACCATCAATAACTAGTTTCTGTCAAGAGCACTTAACCAAGCATTGATGTAAGTGTGTTACTGTGCAGAACCTTCCCCTAAATTAACTTCTTCCAAGGGGTCTTGTATTTGAGAACTCACTAATGTTTCTTTTTTGATTTCTTCTGCCTTCGAAAAAATTTCTTTACTTTGTTCTGCTTCCACTTTCTCTGATTCAACATCTTTGCCTTCTTCCTTATAGACAAAGTCTATCCATAAGGCTTTTTCTTCTTGTATTTCCTAGACTTTTGTTTCGATGTCTAATGCACAGTATTTATTAAAGGTCAAAGGCCTGACCTGTTGTTGTTCCTACTTACAGCCAACTATCATGGCTTTCTTTTCTTGTTCCTGAATTTTTTGGACTATTGATTTTTAGTCCAATGTTGAAAACTTGACTAAAGCCAAGGGTCTGGCTTCTTAGGTTTCATCTTCTTGCCTACAACCAGGCATCATTATCATCTTTGATAGAAAATTCTTCATCAGCACTCTCCTGTACTAAGTGCTTTAGGTGTGCTACTTCCTCATCAGCCGTCACTTCGGCTGAACCATAAGGTTTTCTCAATGTACTGAGTGGTGTCACTCCTTCAGTATACAAATTGGCTTCTGCAAAGTCAGCACAAGTGACAAAGGGTTGAGGGTTTGCATTGATCTCCTCTGTCTCTCCATTGCATAAGGCCATCATTATCTTTTGATGTAGAGAGAAAGGCACACATTTGTTGGTGTGAATCCAATCCCTACCAAGTAAAGCATTATACTTAGCATTACTATCAATAACAAAGAATGTTGTCATGTAATCTCTGGTTCCCACACTCAGGTTGATAGGCAAAATACCCTGAGTCATCTGCTTATTCCCAGTAAAACTAGCAATGGTTGTGCTGGTTGGGATTAATCTGAGGTTTTTTTTTCCCAGTTTCTTCAAAGAGGGTTTCAGAAATAGGTTCACTGCTGCCCCATTATCCACCAATACCTTATTCATTTGTATCCCATTAAAAAATTCCTTGATATATAAGGGCTTGACATGTTGTGTCATGGATGTTGTAGAATACTCAAAAGGATATAAGAGATTAATACTCACTTCCTCACTCTCGTCCTCAGTTTCTATTGGTGTGGCCACTTCAGATTCATCTTGAACCATGCTAACCTGTGAATCTTCACTAGAAACTGGAATAGGGTCAATCTCCTGACCTTCTTGGTTTCCATCTTTAGCTTGGAACTTCTGTGGTAGTATATGCACCATATTCACTGACACTGGAGGAAATGAGCCAAACTGAACTACTAGCTGCACTTTCTTCTTTTCCAAGCTAACTTGTTCAGTTATTTCAGAAGCATCTTCCATGCTACATTCTGGCACTTCAGTACTAGTGACTTCCTTCGAATGGTCTATTCCTGCTGGTTTTTCGAACAAACATGTCTGTTCAGCCATGAAGACTTCAAACATCTCATCCTCAACTATTTCTTTCCTTTGGCCTAGGTCAACTTCTCCTTCTGTCTCACTGTCACTTTCCATCAAGGCCTTTTCAAGACTTGCTAAGCTGGATCTTTCCTTGGCTTTCAGTTCAAAGTGAACTTTAGCCAACTGCTCTTTGCTGAAACTTCTTTTGTTCTGAGGAGTCAATTTTAGACTATGATCCAATTTTGAACTTTCTCTTTCCTCTGTCTGGCCTTTTGGTTGGGCCAATGAAGAATTCTCTTCACTTTCCTTCAGATCCTTTTGGTACTGAGTCTACCTTCATTGGATCTTCCTCCTTTGAGACCTAGAAATTACTGGAATCATATTTGGTTCCTTTATTTTTGGGTGCTTTAGTAACACCAAATTATTTGGAGCCACCAAGAGAGGTTTAATCATTCTATCCTGGTCTCCAACAACAATTCTCTGGGTAGGCATTTCCTTAGGCTTGTTCTGCATGACAAACCAATCTGGAACCTCGGGTACCCATGAACTCACTAGTTCAGTTGCTGAAGTAGCTCTTTCTGCCTCGAAGCCAGTTTCAAAGCTACCTGTGGAGGCCACTACTTGGCCCTGATCCCCTATCTTGAGCCTAATTCATGCCTTTTGTCAGGGTGGTTACCTTCTATCTTGTTTGAGGCTGATCTAGGAGGCTAATCTCTGGCTCTGATTCCATAACTTGGGCCCACTTTAGGCCTCCTCTCAGGATGATTGCCCTCCATCCTGTAGTAGTTGGGTGGTCTAAACTTATGCAGAGGTCTCTTACCCTTGGAGTACACTCTAGCGGCCGGTGGTCTAGCCAAGAATGGCTGCTGTCTGGGACCAGTTGGGTATGGCCTCTTGTTGTAAGTACTCATTGGTTTAGGGCGTCTCTGCACATCTTTGTTATACTGTTTTCCATCAATTGGGAGACCTTTCAACCATTTGTAGCTTAACTTGCATCTGGGACACATCCTTTACATTACAGCTACCTCTAGAGAGTCATCATCCAACGCCTCCTCACTAGAGTCCTCATTCTGGTATGCAAAGCTTTGTCCATCTACTGGTAAACTTCTAATATCTTTCTTGGGAGCAATCTGATTGGCAACATGCATCTGCACATTAACCTCCTCCAATTCCTTCAAAGATAGGTTTTGGAAGTCAGGCACACCAACACTGGTTGTAACTTCCCCAATCTCTAGGAATGAGTTAGTGTCAATCCCCATAACTTTCTCTGCTTTGGCTGGGAACTTTAAACTCTCCTTTCGAATCTGTTCTTGGATTCTGTCCTGAAAAACAATACAGTTTTTAGTTGAGTGAGACCAAAAGTTGTGCCATTTACAATACATTTTCCTTTTAAGTTCTTCTGGAGAAGGAATTTTAACTCTATTTGGTAACTTTAGGAAATTTTCTACAAGCAAATAATCAAAAATGTCATCTGCCTTTATTAAATCAAAAGAGTATTTCTTATGAAAGTCTTTCTTTTTAAAGTGTTGGTCTATTGTAGTATCCTTCTGAATTAATGCCTCACAGGTCATAGGCTCTTTCCCTAAGATCTCTGCTGCATCAATCTTGTAATTAGGGTCTCTATAATAAGTCTTATATGATGCATTACTTCGATTTTGTTTTTCCTCAAGTAATGATTCATATCTAGACACCTTATAGGTTAATTCCACTAAGTCTCGAAACTCAGTTGAATCGAACTTCTTTCAAAGCCTAAACTCTAAATCATTTTGAGCCAATCTCACAAATTCATGCTCTAGTAGAATGACCCTACACTTGTTTCATACTCTTTTAAATCTGGCAATAAATTAAACAGCCTTTTCATCAGGTTTTTTACTCAACCTTGCCAAGTCTGCCATGGAAACTTCTAGCTCCGTTTGGAAGAATTAGGCATGAAATGCCTCCTCTATTTGTTGCCAAGTTTGGATAGAGGCATGTATAAGGTTAATATACCATATAAAAGCTGTCCTAGTTAAAGAATTTGAAAAAAGTCTTAACTTCATGTAATCATTATTGGTAAATTCACCACATTGGGCTGCGAACCTAGCAATGTGTTCTACTGTTGACTGGTTTCCATTCCCATAAAAAAGAGCAAAGTCTGGTATTCTAAACCCCTTTGGGTATTCATGCACCCTATCCACCCATTCTGGGTATGACTTCTTGTACACGGGAGTTTGAACCCCCCAAGCCAGGTCCATACATTTCTTTGACAATATCAATAATTTGGTCCCTAGGAACCATATTTTGTACTTGTTGGACTACCATTGGAGGAACAAACACAAAATTTAGTGGAAACCGTTGTACTTGAAGTCCTCTTGGTCCATAGGGAGGTATATTTGGAATTGGCTGCTATTAAGGGTATGGTTGACCTTTCTGAGCCTGTCCTGCGAAAGGTGCTATAATAGGAGGAACATGTGTTGTTTCTCTCCCAGCCACAG
Organism: Camellia granthamiana; assembly: GCA_036172215.1. NCBI lineage: Eukaryota > Viridiplantae > Streptophyta > Magnoliopsida > Ericales > Theaceae > Camellia > Camellia granthamiana. The sequence goes on along the minus strand of CM069914.1, from coordinate 56,219,129 downwards.
GAAACCCTGCCAACCTCCCGGGTGTGAATTCAAACAAGGGATTAATGAACCCCCTTGTGCCAGGTACGACTTCAAACATGGGATTTGGAAACATTCTCATGCCATTTTCTTGTGTTGGCCCAAGTCCACCAATTTGTATGGCTTCGCTGTTAGGTAATGAGGCATTTTGATTTACCATAGGCCTCGAAAGAGACTCATACCAAGACTGAGGTATAAGTGATGGTCTTTCATAATTTTGATTACTAGTTTGACCATTAGTATGTCCATTACTTTGCATAGGCTGTTTATTTCTAGCCAATCTTTGTTGAGGAACATTTGAATTTTTCTTCCATATGCCTTGTGTTAGCTGGTTGATGGGAATTCATCCGATCCATAAAAGATATTGCCCATCTTTCCATTGTGTTCATTAACTGCTGTCCTATGGCATCTACCAAGCCTCTACATGGATGCATTGGCTGAGTAGATGGAACAGTGGATGGTCTAATTCCATGGCCTCGTCCAATATTTTGAACATGTGGTGCATGTTTTGAATTACTGGTTTGTTCGATCATAGGTTTTGATGAGCTAGGTGCTTCCACTTCTATAGGATGTATTATCACATTATCCTCTAGATCAGGTACCTCTACCTCTCATTCCACACCTTCTTCTAGGCGTTCATTTTCTCCTTATCTCCTACATCTAGCCATTTTAATTAGTCCCACTAGGTGTGCCAAAAATATATGTTGACTTTTTTGGCTTTCGAAGGTTAATATTATAATTTTAAGCATGCTAGCAAGGATCAATCAGTCCTTACAGAAGATTAATTGCCAACAAATTATCAAATGATTGTATTTTAGTTCTCTCAGCCTCAATGAAGAGGACTTTTACTAGTGGCTTGTTTAGGAGAATTTAGTAAATAACAATTAAGTGAAGAATAATTTCAGAATTTCATTAAATAAAATGAAAAACTTATAATGATCTGACCCAGTCTCGTAGAGGTTTACAACAACAAACTATTTGAAACTACTCACATGAATGAAGTGCATTACAGAAATTTGAAGTACAGAAATGTAAAGAACTGTAAAAATTGGAAGGGAAAAGAAAGTAAATAAAACTGATTTTTTAATCTGAGTCTAGATCCTTCACTCTGGGGCCTTCTATGCTATTTATACTTCTCAATGATAACCATCGAAGTGGGCTTCTAACCGTCGAAATGTCCTCCCATGATTATTGAACATGCTCTTTCACAGTCAGTCCCACTTCACCACCTTTGCAGTTAGACTTTCCTCCTGATTTTGAATTTGAACTTTGTGAATAACTGTTAGGCCACATCACCTTATATCCCTCGATCGTTCCAGTGTTACGTAGACCCATTATTATCAACACGAGCTGACACGTGTCTGACTATGGTTGGCAACTTGTATTAACTCCCCAAATTGCCTTTTTCATACCACGTGTTGAATTGTGATTGACTTTTACAAATTATACAGCCAACCAATATATAGCACATTTTGCTATTTTTTTCACTATAATTTCTCCATTCATTCTCTTTTTTCTTTTTCTTTTTCTTTTTTTTCAGTAATATTCTGGACATTTCGATGAGTCTCCAACAATATTATTGACTTCCAGCAAATATTTTAAACATTCTGGCGATTTGTTTAGAACATTTCGGCGATACTCTAGTGACTTCCTAATGATGTTGAACATTCTGACGTATTTCTAATATCGTCTGACAGAAGTCCGGCGGTGGTAGGATGTAACTACATTTTTAAATTTATAAAAAAAAAAAAAAAAGGAAATTTTTAGTAACAATAAAAAATATGTAGGACTAATTAATGCAAGTGTTTTGTTTTGGAACTACATGAGTTTTGAATTTTGTATATAGGACTTATTGGTAGGGGGTGTTCAACGAATATTTCGATCCGCCCAAATCGACCAAACTGAACCGATCCCCTGCATTTTAGACGGATGTGTGATGACAAGTGGACGGTTACGGGTTATTTTTTTTCCAATCTGCCTAGCTTTGGACAAATGGCGGATTTGAGATTTCTTTGACCGAAACTAAACCGCCAAACTGCAAGCACCATTAGTAATTTGCAAGACTTTGTGTTTTCAATTTATTTAGATATTCTGTTTATATTTTCAATTGAAAAAGAGTTTAGATATTTTGTTATGTTTTCAATTTAGAAAATCCTTTTATCAAATGGCAAATGTTGATATTTAATATTTTTGTGTGGAAATATAACGCTTAATTTTGTCATTTTAAAAAAAATCAAATTAAACAGTTTTTGAATAAAAAATAGTAATGAAATTGTTTCAATAATGTATGATTTTCTTATATGTATTTGTTGTTGGTATTGACAATTTACTTGATAATCTTTTGATTATGTTGAGTTGGATTGTTATCCAAAAAAAAAATGTTGACAAGTTGTCATATTATATTCAAAATTTGTAAAGGTTTAAACCACCAAACCGATTCGCATCCATCTGCCAATCCAGCGGATGGATGCAGATTGATTTTTTCTAATCTGCCAATCCATCAAATGGATGGCGAATTAGAGATTTTCCGGCCACAACTGAACCACGAACACCCCTACTTATTGGTAAGTGTCCCTTTTTTAAAAAACCAAATTCAAAATTCAAAATATATAAGATCCACACAATGTGATCCACAATAATGTGACAGAACACATGCTAACCTTTAATTTGTCACTACTTTGTTGTGTAGGGCTTATTTTTCTTTCCACATCATTGTAAGTCAAATAATAAATCTAAATTGTGAATCTATAGCATTATTCATTGAAAATTAAAAAAATAAAATTTTGTTTTAAATTTATTTCTTAAACTTCTAGGTTCTTCTTTCAGGAGGTCGAAAACACAGCATCAATTTTAAAGTGGTATGTTTAAAATATGATTTTATAAAACAACGTGGATTAAGAAAATGAATTTAAAGCTGTTTAGTTTGAGAATTCTATTTCAAAACTACTTGGGGTTTGATAAGTTTTTATTTTCTGTAACCAGTATATTGAGGTAGTGTATTGGTTCCTCTTAGTGAGAGCATTTCAAGATCAAATTCATTTATTTGAAGATAATATTTTGTATAACTCTTTATTATGATGATACATTTTTCTCCCTCACACACGATCAAGTTCAAATTTGTGAGATCTACATGCATGCAGGAGAGAAAGTATATCACCATAACACACTCGTTATATGAAATACAAATTTGTCTATTTAACAAAGTTTTATTTATATAATTATTACAGTGAAGTGTACTAGTTATGCAAATATTTTCAAGCACCTGGGCATGTTTTGGAACTAAAGAAAAAAAAGGCTGCGTTTTACAGCTCGGGCTAAAAAAGTCAAAATGACCTTTTTGTCATCAAATCATTTGAAAAGGTAGCTACCTGTAAAATTATAATTACGGTTTTGCTACAGACCCCAGTGGGGGTCAACCCCCAGTGACGTGGCGCACTGGGGTTGGCCGAAAATCAAAAAAAAAAAAAAAAAAAAAACAGTAATTTTTTTTTGGCCAATGAGAGGGCAGCAACCATGACCCCCAGTGACCCCCACTGGGGGTCTGAGGCATTTCGCTTATAATTATATCCTCTATATTGTTTAAATGAGCCACATGAGTAAAAGTAATTATTTTCTAACATGGGTGAAAGTATTTTGATCATTTGATTATGATGTGACAGTATAAACAGATATTAAGTAAAAAAAAGCCAAAAAAAAACTTTTTAACAACTTTATAAATGACTTAAAAAAAGCTAAAAAGTTTGATTAAAAGCTAAAAGTTAACTTCTAATTGGGTGGTGGGGGGGATGAAAAAAATAAAATCATTAAACAAGAGATCAAAAAGTACATACATTTTGATTGAGTTTTTAGAACTTTTTTTTGAGGGGGGGGGGGGGGGGGGGGGGAGATTAAAAAAATGAAAGTAATTTGACAAAAATAAACACCAAAATATATAATTATTTGAATTTTCATTTTTTTCACCAAATTAGTTTTTGAAATCTTTTTTAAAAAATATATTTTGAAAACTCAACCAAACAATTCTAATTTAGATGTTTCACACAAACATAAATGAGGTTTGACATTTAGATGAAGACTGGAGAAACCAATATGCGTATAGAATCCAAAGAGACTGAACAAACTCTTTGGGTAGAAAATTTAATAATTATGTGGTCTTGAACATTAACAACTACACACCTTATGCATTTTTGCAAAATCAACTATGTTTTTCAACCGACATTTATCAGGAAAGAAAATTACATCCGAATCAATTCAAGATAACAATCAAATAGATCTCTTACAGTCTCTGATCAGTACAACACACAAGTTAACCACAAGTTTACAATGAAATCAAGATGGCAGTTTTGTACATTGATCAATAACGGCATTTTTTAAATAATAAGCACTTTACATTCTGTTCGAATTGAGATTAGGTTACTCCTACACCTTTTATTGCTCCAACATCTTAACCCGTCCCATCAGACCAAGAATTACGTGCCACACAAAAAGGTGAAAGTGTACATGTTGGTACTGAATGCATATTAATGTTGAAATATCTCAACATGTTCCATAGACAGATTAAGACACCTAAAATCATAGCAACCAAAACTACTCTAAGCTAGCCAACCAAACCAATCTTCTTTCGGGAGACATTGCCATAAACATCTCCCTCCAATCTAAATCCTTAAACATCTTGATTGCCTTTATGTAGGTACTTGAATCCACTCCTTCAATCGCTTCTAGACACTTGACACAATTGGTAATTGAGAATGGACTAGCTTGGGAAGATGTCTCAAGTTTATGGAAAGTTGGGGTCATTACCTTACTAGTTTCAGCCCATTTTCTATCAGACATTCCCGAGGGAACTGTAGCTTCAGTCCATTCCTTCAATGCCTCACCCTCCACTGCTGTTCTTGCCTCTCTCTTCCCTCTAAGATGGCTCGTAGGAGTGGAAGATCGTTGGCGACGGCGTCTAGTACTTTGCGAGGGAAAATCTCTACCATTGCTACTGTCACTTGGGAAAGCGGATGGAGTAGCATTTGTTGACTCATCTTCTACGTCCAATTTATATTCACTGACCATTGGATACTGAGCTAATGGAAATACATCTTTGTAACTTGATGTTGGGTCCCCAAATATGATTCCTAACTCATTAAACATTGGGCACCCTTTTTTCCGAAATCTCTTCACATTTTTGTTTCCCTATATTAAAAAATACACAGCTGTGATTCAGTGAAGTTTAAAGAAAAGTGGCTTCAATTTCAAAATTTCAAAATTCAAGTGTTCACCTTTATGTATGATTCCCAAACAGCATCAGTTGCGGTTACACTACTGAGCACGGGTTCCCAAGTAAACCCAGGTTCCTTCAACAGCTTACTAAAATCATTAAAACGGGTTCTCAGCTGGTTAAACTTATTTCTAAACTGAGAATTGTTGTACCTCTTGTTGGTTTTCTCACAGAACTCTTGTTCAATTTGTTTCCAACCTTTCCTTGAAAAGGTGGTTGATGATCTATTCCCTTTGTGAACCTCTTTCACCATTAACTGAATATAAAGTTCCTCCTCCAAGGCTGTCCATGTTGCAGGATCGGGCTCAATTTCTACTTCATCTCCCCCATTTAGTCTAAGTGCCATCTAAATAGGAATATAAAAACATATGTAAGCCAGAAAAAAGTTGATCGATAATCATACCTTAGCTCAAGAAACATCAAAATAGTAGAAGGTTGTGTATTAAGATGTCTGAAATATGGTGAATAAACCGAGCATGGCTCATCAGAGTATGATAATTACTCAATTCAGGACCACAAACCGAACAATAAAATTATAACAGGTGTTTGCTTCATTGGACTAAGGCATGGGATTGGATTCTATATCCAATAGATTTACTAGTCCATCGTTTGGTTAGAAAAATGAGGGTCGGACTAATAGTCAAATACATATCATTTCTAGTCAAATATTCCAGTGACTATTTATCTCAGGCCTAACAGTCCATTGCATTCCAATCGCAAGTTAAACTGTGTCCATAAAATTCAGACTATCTCAACCAAATGAACTATGACTGATATATCCAGAGTGAGAGCAACAAACCTCATGATAGTGTCCAAAGCAGAAAGCTACGAGGTCCCAAGGCCCGTCAACTTAATTATTTCTGACAAAACCACCAGCTTCAGTAGATTAAGAACAAAATACCAGGAAAATAAGGATTGCAGTAACTTTACATGCATGCATATGACACTAGTAAAAAATATCAAGGAGACCTTATTCTTTCTTCAATGTTAAGGATGCATTCGTTTCATTCACTCCAGATCTATCCTTGGAGGTTGTTGCAACATTTTTCCCTGCACAACATTTATTTTGTTTTTCTCCCAAATATTTTATAAAAAAAATCTGCTAACCTTTGATCCAAAACACAGGTTTGATTGACTCAAACAAACAAACAAAAATCCATTTAAGCCTGGAAACAAAGAAGCCATGCAGCAATCACGTGAACCGCAAACCAGCACTAGCAGTTGCTCCATGCACATCTCCTGCAGAACCCACTTAGTTTCACAACTGAATTTCGAGGTGATGGGGGAAAGAAGAAGAAAGGAGAATCAAAGATATAAAAGATGGGAATCAAAGTTTCACTGTGGGAGGTAAAATTAGCACCAAATTGAACAAGGTCGAGCTCAGATGAGGTGACAAGATCTGCTTGCGCAGATCCGAGCAGGGCACATGGAAGAATCTGAGAGAGCCATGTGTAAAAACGGTGGTCAAATCCTAGTCAAAAGGTGAATTGGTGTTAGGAAAGAATTTAGCTTCCTAAAGGTTATGGTTTAGGGTTAAACCTAGTCCAACCAGGAAAGGGAATACTTGCTAGGCAAGTCCTTTCCGAAGGACTGGAATTGTAAAAAGAGTAGAACACTAACCACCTAAGAAGAACAGACACTTCTAAGAAGGTGGCATATCCGTGTCGGACACTGACACTCGTTGGACACTATCGTCAAAATGTGCTCTATTTTTTAAATAAATTTTTAGATATGGACACTCGTGCCCTTTGCTTAAACACACGTCTACCAATTAGATACATATGAAACTCATTATAAGTTTGAATAAAATAACTTAGTATATAATAAGGAAAGAAAAAATAATATAAATTTATACAGTAAGTGTTATATAATATATATATTTTTATTATGTTTAAATGATATATTCATATATATAATATATAATAAATATATAAAATTATACATTTTGTGTGTGCCCTCCACGTGTCATGTCTTGCATTTTTTTTAAATTGGCATATCGGCTTGTCCGTGTTTGTGTCATGTCACGTCGCGTGTTTGTGCTTCTTAGCTCACCACTATAAAAAGATGTACACACCAAAGGTTCAGGTATGTGCAATAGACTCAAAACTGTGGTTTTGGCACCTAAAAAAAATAAACAAGCATACCAGAGGGGATGCTGGGTGCTAGGGCTGTTCATGAGCCTGATTCACCTGACTAACCCGGCAAAACCAATCCGAAAAAACCGAAATTATGTGGCTTCAAATTAGTAACGATCGGTTGCTGATGTTCATGTTGTAAAAGTTCAATTTCACGATTGGCTAGCGGGTTTAAAGTCACCCCACCTGCAACACCTG